>CAJQZN010040678.1:174981-235519 GCA_907164685.1 Colias eurytheme
TCGGTGGGGGGCGGCGGGCCGGCGGGCGGCGGGCGAGGCGCGACTCGCAGCGCGAAGCAGAATGCTATTTATCACACAGTGTTTACCGATCGTTGATAAGAAAGCCAGTAAAAGCTTGTATGACTCGCGCCAACTGCACACAAACAAACACTACTACACACTGCTATCACGGCTAGATAATTAAGAGAATGTACGTTAGAATGTTACAATCGATACGTTTCGAATTAATCAGTGTTTCATCATACATTATTTACCGCTGTTAATTTACTATCGAATACGTGTATTTAATTGATCGCTCGTTAGTTTACTCCGCAGTACATATTTTAGCATTTACGTATCAAAATTATTTACCTCGCGACCCGCTCGAACATGTTCGGCACTGATGATATCGAATTTTCATTAAATGTAATGAACGAGGTCAATCAACAACCGAAACATGTTATTACAGCAGAGAAGTTTATGAAAATATGTACCTGAGTATATTATTTTAACAAAAGTAAATTTTTTATATTAAATAGTGTACTGTTTCACAAAGCAGCGCAACTCATACAAAGTGCACAGTGCAGCACTAAGTAGTATCCGACTTCTCTCGAGGAGTTGTCGTAAGCTCACTTTGCCTTTTGCGTCTAAGAGCAGTTTTTTTGCTCACAGTGGAGCTATGAGAAGTCGATCTATATAAGGTCCCGAGTTATAATTGCTAGTAATACGTGACTGTGTTAGACGAATAACATCAATATTAATGTAGCCGTAAAAGCTCTCGATGGCTCCGAGTCGGGGGGAAAATATAGCGGGTGGGAAAAATATTTCTAAAGAAACCTTTACGGGAATTGGAATTTTTACACTTATTAAACACAAATACTGGGGGGTAGTTCTACAAAGGAGAGGTAATCAGGCTTACAATCCAGTTTAAAGGATGCGATCAGTGGTTTCCATAAATTCGATGAAATGAACAAAACCAGGTGAAACTTTATGGTATCGGCCTCGCATGCTCTCGCAGATAAAACATATTATATATGTGGATTGTTTTATTCATCAATCCCGGCTTTGTGCAGCAGACACGCGGTACACTCAAATCATATTTTCACGGAAAAACTATCACAGAGGACTTGTCCAAATCGATGTTTGGATTTTTCCGTAATCCAGATTTTCACTTTTTAATCTCTATCTGGGTTTGGTATTTCCAATATTGTAAATTTCATCCATAGTTCAATATTCAATCTTTCGTTTGAAAATTCAGAGTTACATCCGCTATATGAAATAATTAAATCAAGTTTTTAATATATATGAACTTCTGTAAATGAGGAAGTAATAACATATATATATGGTTCTCAAAAAAAACATTTCATATTCAGATCTACTTTTTACAGAGCATACGCTTGCATTGTCTTAAAGAGTAGGTAATTAGGTAATGCCTACATCACATCCCAATTTGAATCAATTTATTACATTTATTGTTCGAAAAAACGGAATCTTAAGTAAGTCAAAATAAAAGAAGTTGCATAAAAAAAACTTTGTGAAATAACGAACTTTGTTAAAGTAAGAATATTATTTCAATAGTTGAGTTATCACATACATAATGGTCTGAGCTTTACACGAGGAGTTAATGTACCTGTTGGTCTCACTAATGAATCGAATTCATTAGTGAATTCACATTCAGATTATTAAACGTAACAAAGGTAATATTCTCCGATTATTTCTAGCAAATATGGACTAATATTTGTTTGAAATTTGAAATACGAATTATGTTCACATTGCAAATAGCTGTTATATACATAAATACATAATATAACAAATTACAGCAAAAGATAATTACAATATAAACGTGAATAAATAACTTTGTGAAAACGTATAGAGAATAATTCACAAAACACCGAGTCTCTAATTATTATAAATAGATTTTCAAGAACACAGCGGCGTCAACGGATGGTGACAGAAAGACGTCAATCAGAACATATTTTAAAATTTCCGCCCATGTTTTGTCAATCAAAAGGGAAAATATTTTATATTTTCTTTCAAACAATGTAATATTTTTCTAGAAAACTTCGAAATTTACATATTATAGATAAGATAATTACGTCGGTCCAAAATATAATTATAATTTATTAAGTTCATTAATAAACAAAAAAAAATACAACATACAGCATTATGCGTTTCAACTGAAAGAATGCACCGAATCTAACACATGGCTGGTCTTACATTCCGATACATTTACCCTTAATGAGAACGTCTCTATAAAATCGTCTATAGACGTAATATAGACGATTTTCAAGATTACTCTTGCGTATAAACGTCTCATTCCCAGAGCATATACGCTCCAGGCATGTACGCTTTACTAAGCATGCACGATCACAACGCAACTGCTAATTCGCCAATCGCCACTTCATATTCATTATGAGTTGCGCGCTGAAGACGAGCAATTTGTTTATTTGCCCAAAGCAGTATCTGAGAGCGACACGCCGTCCGTCAAATTCGGTACAAAACTATACAAAACAAGCTTTTAGTGACATATCACACTAGCGGATTGCGAGCGGTTTCAAAGCGGAGCGGGTGCGCAACGAATACGTTGCGGGCGCGCAACGAACACGCCGCGGATGCGCAGCGAATTCGTTGCGGACGCGTGGCAGATGCGCAACGTTTACGTCGCAGTCATGTACACTCATTAACAAAATGGAATCCGTGCTGGTTGTTACTTATAACTTGTGATAGTATAATAATTATGAGATCATTATTTTTTACGAGTTTCATAACATGAATGTTTAGGGTATTGTTTTATCTATTAAATCTTGGTCGAAATGCAATCAGATAACTTAATTGCTCATTAAGAAAGTTCATTAGTGAAATAAATGTTAAAGCTCCTTAACTAAAACAGGGCTATCTTATTATTAGATAAATAGCAGTGAATAGAAAATTTTATCAAGCAACCAGCAACTCACTATCACTTTGCTCATAATTAGGTTCACAAAATCTCTTTATAACATACGTTGCTATGGGAGAGATTATACTGGTCAGTCGTTACATACTTTTGGAATGTATGGTACATTCTAAAAGTCCTAGTAATTCAATTTTATAGCACCTTTTTTTAACAACTCCAGTTGTTATTACATCTTTAGTTAAGTAAGTGCATTTCCACAGTACGGTTAAAAAATTGAGTGCTACAGAAATGATGTAAATATTGAATGTAAGTTAGGCAAGGCGGAAGGGCTGGCTTTTGTGCGAGAGTATACAAAATGACGTCGACGCTTCTATTCGCAGCGAAATCGTTGCGCGTCCGCAACGAATTCGCTGCGCAACCGCGGCGTGTTCGTTGCGCGCCCGCAACGTATTCGTTGCGCACCCGCTCCGCTTTGAAACCGCTCGCAATCCGCTAGTGTGATATGTCACTAAATCTTTCAGCCCTGTCATCCGATTGATTGCATTGTTACCGAAATTAAAAGGCCCGTCGTCGGCTCGATCGCACGTCACTGAGTGCTTCCGAATGGATTATTTTCGCTTGTATAACTTCAAATAAAATGAATAACAATCAATTTTTACGACTGTCTTTACAAATAAAATGCATTCATTCACACTAGTATTATAAAGATCGTATAACTACGTTTTAATAAAAGCATTAAACATATCACATCGACAAATCAAAACGTTTTATATTTCAATCACGTAAAGCATAACACCTCGTTTACAGAAGAACGTTTACAGGTAAACACAGTTATTTCTAACAAATAGATATGTTAAAGGTTTCACAGCGAGTGTGCCCTTATCCTCAAATGTCATTAATTACAAGCAAAGGACGCTCATGGGCCAAACACTCGGGAGATACTTCTGGGAAAACTCCTGCCGTCCGCACAGCTCATGTAAAAGCTTAACACACACTCTTTAACTATTTCACTTTGAACACCTCAAATTCCTGCTAAGATACTTTTGCTTTGTAAACCTGATATTATACATTAAGTTGAAGTTTAACCATTTTTTAATAGTTGATATAAAAAAACATGAACATGTACAATGACTTTCAATAAAACGTACCTATGCACCTAAACACTATACAAATTAATGTTTATAAACAATGATTACAGGTGATAATGGTTAATGAGTTTAAATATAAACAATAACAAAGTAACTATGATTATAATTGAGGTAGGTACATTTTTATCTATTAACTTCGTTCAAAAGTTTTAACAACATGAGTCAATTTGATATTTTGGTGTTATGGCATCCAAATGATTACTTAATAAATATATTTTTTAAAGAATACATAGAAAAAACATGAGCCAATTTGTTCTCTGCCCTTTATCTATCAGAGTAGGTATATCTTACAAATGATTGCAAACAATTTTCCAAACACCTTATGCAACAGTGAATAAATTGTGCATAAAAATCTATAATTCAAAAGCGTAAACCAAAACACCGCAAGGAAAGCATAACACGCGCATAATGCATCCACTGCTCGGGTGTAAAATGTTAAAAACAAAGCGGCATGGTTATTATGCGCCCTATTTACAGGACAATCGGCTCTCCGTCAACAACATTAGCATACCCATCACCATACTGACACATGATCACACCTGTTTGACTAGCACCTACTGCCGTGTATAATGCGGGATAGCTTGTTACTTGCAAATAAGTGGAAAACAAATAGACTTTCGCTGAGCCAATACGCAAGTGGCAATTTTTATCAAACTACTTTTTTCGCAACGCTATTTCTCACTACCTCAAGGCTTTTGACTCTGAAAGCCTAATGGAATATCTCATAGCTTTTTAAAAAAATTTCTAAGTTATCTACAAATGATCAATTAGCCAACTGTATGTACATTATACGGTATACGTACCATCTACTCATCAACGAACAAATTTTCCCAGCAAAAGTATTGAACATTCAAGTATTTTTGCGCAAGCACAATTAGTTACTTCAGAAAATAAAGTTACATCGTATTCGGAACAAATTGCAGAAGCGAAAAGCGTGCTAAATATCGACGAGTTCCCTTCAATAATATTGCTTCATGATAATTTGTTTACAGACCGTAAATAAAGAATTGAATCGATCTCTTTATTATAATCATGTCTTAGGTCACGACGGGAAGATAAATCAATAAATTAATTCTCTTGCAACACACGAAGAACAATTGAATTGTTTACTACACATTCCACATATAGTTGTGCGGTTATTTTTAGTAATCCCACATTATAGTCTACACACAGCATCCGATACGATGACGATTGTATACCGATTACCGATACTTTTTCGTGTAAATAAAATAACGAGAAGTATCATATTTTAAGGTCACTATTTTTATCATCATTATAAGGTACTTTAAAAAATTAAAATAATATGTTATATGTAATACAAAGATTCGTTTGAAACTGTCTGTACGTAATATGCTGTAGATTCATCTCGCACAATAGGTATACAAAAATTGTGAACACTTAACAATTTTCATCAAGACCATATTTAAAATTACATCAATTTATAGACATCGTATCGGCAGATATCGACAGATATCGTATCGGCTGATATAAAGGAGATCTTAGAACAAACATCCCATAGTTTTCAACGTCTATTATTTATGAGAGAGGCAGAGCATATGCGAAATACGCAAATAAGCGATAAATACTTTTGGTCATATTATATCGCATATTAGCAAACTAAGTAAGGTTTTGAGGCAAAACATTTACACATAGAAATCACAGAGCATATGCGAAATACGCAAATAAGCGATAAATACTTTTGGTCATATTATATCGCATATTAGCAAACTAAGTAAGGTTTTGAGGCAAAACATTTACACATAGAAATCACAAGACAATATTAAGATTCATTTATAAAATTATTTTTAATGGATGATACCGGATTTAGGTCGGGGCCATTTTAATTGAATTCTAAGCAATTTTCAAATGACAATCACGACGTCCGCGTCCATTCTACACGCAGATTAGGCAACTGCGCAAGAGATGTATAATAACGAACAATAACAAATGCACTTCCTATTCCATTTCTGTAGATAATCTGCTTCGATACATCGGGAGCTTGTATAAGTCCGTAATAATAATTCTTGGTCGATTACGGATTCACCTTTCCAGCTACTAATTCACTGGATACCCTCATATCCGTGCAGCAAAGCCAATCGTCACTATGAATTGAAAAACAAATTTGAAACAATCCGTCACCGTCAATACGTTCACAAACACAGGCACTGGGCGCACGGAAATTAAACCGCCCGAGCCGTACGTAGCTCCGGGCGCCAATCTTGTATTTCTAAACGTAATTTCCTCATATTTATTCGGTGTTCACCCAAAATGATGTTTATATATTTGTTTTGCGGCAGTCGATGTGTGTACTGTGTATAACAGACGACACATGTTCTTCGCGAGTGTGATGCGATGCTTCTTTACTCGGAAGAAGATTTTATCAAAGTAATCATGTTGAGTAAAGTATGTGATAATATGAGGTGTTGATCAATTTATATGATAAGCCCATTGAAGTTATTTTTACATCACACCAGGCGTATACCTAAATGTTATTAAATAATACACATCAAAGTTAATTTCTGCAATAAATAGTAAATCCTCCTGGGCATATTTTCTGGGTTTTACAGGTAAATGTGACTCACACATCAATATTAGAGTACTGTACAATCTCGATAACAAAATCCCTCGACAACAAAGTATTAGCTACATGTTCGTAGCCCATAGGTATAGGTACCTAAATATCAAGTTATTTAATAGGTATGAATAATAAATTCATAAAAAGGTGGCACAGGTACAAAATTTCTTGGAAACCGCAGTATTAGATGAAATGGAAAACATTTGTATCTAGATTTGATTAAAAAAAATAGCAAGTAAGTAATTTTCACAGCGTCGCGGCAATATCGAAGTGCTTTTTAAATAACCTCGACGCGGAACGACGGACAATTTCACCATCTGATTCTCTTGATATTAAAACATTTTATTGAATAAACACAACTCAGTTTTAAACGCTTCAATGCAAAATATCATTCCAGCTTTTATGTTAAAAACTACTATTATTACAGGAAATATGGGTCATTCCCATTCATTTAATTAACTGCGAGCTAATTAGCTTTTTTTATATTTGAATCGTAAAGTTGAATATTTCGTTGTAATTAATGCATTTCTGCTGGCCGTATTATAAATTCAATACTATTTGTTTTAATAGACCGACGTTCGACGGGCAAAAGACCAATAAAGTCGTCAGTAAATGGCCCGAATCTTAAAACTTTGTAGCCGGCGGTTCGACGTGAAGTAAAACCTACACCTTATATAGATCTGCTAAGAACATTGTGCCGAGTCATTAGTCCACCATTTCTCTCACAAGTTTGGAGCAATTAAAGCGCTTTTCATTAAGTAACACTATGGTAAGTGGTAACTCTATAAAGTTGATGACGATGACGTCACGCGGCTCGTTTAAGTGATTTGCACAATGTACACAAACGGTTCAATCGAAACGCGTTATGAACAATTTGGCTTTTTTTACGTTTTAACGCGATTATTTCCCAACAGCCGAACAAACATACTTAATTGTGTTGCGGTATTGAACGTACAAAAGTTAAAATATTTTATTACTCCGACAAAAAACACACAATACAATTCTGTAAGAGAAAATGCCTATACCATCTTACTAGATACTATTAGAACCTTTCTAATCCGGATCTAGCCTCTCCTTTGAATTCTAGCAGTTCAATTTATAGATACCTACTCTGCACAGATCTACCCAACACATACCTAATCCTGGATACCATTATATCAAATGAGTAAACACTAATCAGCAAAACAGGAACAAAACATCTTTACTCGCACGGCGGCTAAAGAACGCAAGAACGAAAATAACTAGGCGAATCGGCACGCGACAATCCGCGCGTCGACCACTGCTGTTAAGGCTCCAATACTTACACTAACAAGCGAACTAATCACCAATTAACATCGCTGTGCAGTGTCGGATTCCGCACGCACCGGCGATGTCATAATCGCACCCGATGGCATCGCATTAACATGCGCCACACTATCGCAATCGCGTAATAGGCAATAGCAGTGAAAACTACTCAATTGCGAGCAACAATGCTATTGCATTTTATTAAATACTATAGTATCGGTTCATTTACGCTCCAATGTACGATAGTATGCGTGGAATGCGCCATCAGATATAAACGTTCCATTGAATAGCAATACAATCAGATTTAACACTGCAAACAATTAATGTAGGATTTTTTTTAAATATTAAAGCGTACTCAATACAACCACAATAGAACTATGTTAATGTAATGACAAATAAAGCTACTGCCTAAACAAGAGTTCGTAATCCAGCTTCCAATAATCGAATGAATACAGTAGCAGTCAGTCGAAGAGATGAGATAACGCATTGCATGCCGGTCGCCGGTTGTACTGCTGCAAGTGTAGGTGCCGGCAGCCAGGCAGAAGTGATTGAGGACTCCATTACAAAATCGAGTTACACCGAACTTCGAGAAGCTGCACTTTATTTAATATTATCTACGCTGTGGATATCGATTTGTAAAATCAATTTGGTATATTTGTTGATATAGAATATGTTTTTGGTTGTAATTCTTGTTATCCTTAATGTTATGTAACTCCACTTCAGAAACACAATATAGAAAATAATAAATATCGAAGTAAGAAGCCAAATTCAATGAAACTGGTGAATATTTATTTATTTTCCAGGAATATAAACGCACAGTTTGCGCCATGCATCCGTCCACATTCCAAAAGGCCAAACATTGCCGATGCGCTATATTTCGTCGTCAAAACTGTCATTAACAAAATAAGGTCACAAGTGTCAAAATAATATTTGTGTCAAAATTCCATCGTTTCTTATGTAAATTCCAAGGAAAAACTAATTTTAGGCAGAGTCGAAGACGAGGCGTGCGAGGCGGCTTGACCGACAAACAATAGGTTTTTATTGAAATGTTTTGTATACAGAAATGTCGATGCTTGATGGTTAATTTCGTCGAATTAGTTCGAGCTGGAGCATAATGGGTCGGAGGAGGCCGGCTCACCTCTCTACACTCAGCTAATGTTCACTCACGAGCGCCTCATAATTATTGTGACGAGTGACTCTTTATTCTGTAACCTCGCCGTGTGTCAGAATGCTTTCACAATACGCTTTGTTTGAACATTGCCCAATGTTTCTTTGGCATATTATCCTAATATACAGTTACATATTTTGTAAAAGTAAATTGTAATACTGAAATGATTTAAAAGAGCACCGGCAAGAAACTATGGAGTTTCTTGCCGGTTCTTCTCCATAGATACTGCTTTCCTAATCGGTGGTAGATGTTAAAATTATGTATTGACGTTTCAAAAGTGCTTCTCGAAGAAGTCTAATTGAATAAATAAATGTTTGAGTTTATTTGAGTTTGAGTTTTAAAAAGCAATTTCTTATAACGTAGCAACTATGGAAAAAATTTAAAACGAAATATGTGAGAAAGCTATAAAACCTTTGCAAACAAAATACGAAAGAATCACTGTCCAACAAACACACCCCGAATTTTCCGGACATTTTCATCCTGAAAACCTTATCCCGGCTTTTATGAACGTTTTAAAGTGATTTTGCCAAATTGTCGGGTCATTCACTAGCGAATGCGCAAACAATTAAAAGCTGTTAAGTAAAACTAACACCATTTATGTTTTATTTATTGATCTGTTGTTAGACCGGGAGATACTGACACAAAATTTCGAGTCATTTGTAACAGGATGGCGGTTCTACAGGGTTCTTAGTACGCAATGACAAAAAGAAAAATGATGGTGTGAACGCTGGTACCGGCGGCTTAGTCGCGTGGGCGTTAGTCGAACTCGTCGGAAAATAGCGAAAGTCAAACGATTTGTAACAGTATGGCACTTATTTTTCCTGTAAGTTTGAGGATCAACGAATATAAATACAAAATTTCAAAGATCTAGGTGTTGGAAATCTTCACTTATATAAATTAATAATAAATTTATTTTTCAAGTATGACAGCACTTTTTCCCCCTACTAGAAGTATGGCAAATATAATAATGGTCACATTTTATCAAATACTCTCCCAAAAGCCAAATGCAATACTGGTACAAAAAGATAGGCGAAATAAAAAAATTTTGCAGATTTTCGGCGGTATGGCGACCATTTGGAATCGTCCGAAAAGTATGGCATGGCGATTTTCGTAAATGGCTGCACGACGATGGTTACCTGTGCAAAAGTTAGCTTGGTACAAATGGTTGAATAATTGTTTTTTTTTAAATCAACACATTCGCGTCGGTATGGCGGGCTGTAAGTCATACCGGAAAAGTATGGCATGACACTACCGCCTACTTCTTTTTTATGGGCTATCGGTAAATTCTAAAATTTTTGTGTTACAAATCGTTTGACTTTCGCTATTTTTCCGACGAGTTCGACTAACGCCCACGCGACTAACCCACCGGTACCAGCGTTCACACCATCATTTTTCTTTTTGTCATTGCGTACTAAGACCCCTGTAGAACCGCCATCCTGTTACAAATGACTCGAAATTTTGTGTCAGTATCTCCCGGTCTATGTACAAAGCGTGGAAATATCAATCAGCGGGAACACATTAGGTTATTCCGTAAGATAAACAAGTGATGCGAAACTTTAATAATAATATATAATATTCGAAATTTATGTATGAAACAGTTTAATAGATTTACGCGTGCGGATGTACGCGTCAGCTTATATAACAACATAACATTTTAAAACAATAAAGTGTTGCAAATAAATAAAGAAAATGACGCATAGAGACACGAGACTACCCAGACCATTATAAATCGAAAGTATTGTTATTCGATTGCACGTCCCATCCCGTCACAATAACGCTCTCTCGGACGAAATAGACGTACATATTTATTTAACTTTAATGAATTTCTTGCAATAAGAATGTGGACCTTAAGGACTGTTTGTATGCGTTTGATACGGCAACGGGAATGTAATTAAACTCCAGCGCCTCAGCATTTGAGTTATCCCCTAAGAATATTAAAATACTCCAGTCTTGTACCTTCTGGGTTTAAGAGCAGACTCGTATTCCTTCATTGCAATCCAATTACAGCTTTCTACGCTCACTGACTGGGATAGTGGGAACTGGGAAGAGAACCGACAGAGCGATCGAAAGACTAGGAAGAAAAATATATTGCAATAATAAAATATTGACAAATATAGACATCGCAATTCAACTATTATTAATTATTTATGCAGGAAAAATTATGATCGTCGATCATTGTAAACACTCGTAAAACCTATAAAGAATAATAAGTGGATAAAAATCATATCAAGAAATATACACCTACGCTACATTATAGCACTGTTGTTGTTTACTTATGCTTAAAATATTTAATAGAGTTGAAATGATTGCAATCGATAATTATTATCTCCTAGAATGCCAGCATATTAAAAAACAAATTATGGTTTGCTAAAAGTATGATAACAAATTACTGTCTTAATGTTAATGTATGTCTGCTTTCAATGAAATATCCTTGAATATATTACCACAACGATATTTTCAAACAACTAACAAATAATCGTTACTGGAGGTTAGATACATAATTACATACATCAAAGATATGCGGCGAAGTGAGGACTTCATTTGTTTTCGGAAATGTAATTTATATTTATTATTTATCAAATAATCCAAGGGAATCCTTGGTAAAGTTACTTGCGAAGATTGCATTTCTCTTAAAATGTTTCTGTTAAAGGTAAAAGGTATTTAGGTATTATATTTGTAGTAGCTATCTGGATTCCCGTTAAGACTTTTCAGCGATGATATCAAAGCTTTGGGGGAAGCTTTTATCACACATCACGAGAGCCAATTTCAATATACTTTACCGCGGATCAAGACGTTATTGAACATATAGAAGATTCAACATATAAAACAAAACACAAAGTGCTTCGTGCTCTTCATTCAAAGCAGAACATTCACTGAACGACTAAATATCAATTTTTGTATTTTTACTACTATTAAAGTATTATGAAGTGATTTAGCACATTGCTTCTTGATCTTGAGCGGCTTATTTTGTTACCAAACTGAGACATTTTTCAGGGATACCCGATAGTCGCTGACGACATAAGTACACACAAAGAAGAACCAGCGAAGAACCATTCGAAGCAATTACATGGTCCTTTATCTCTTGCTCTTTCCTCGGAATACCAATTATTGTATTTCACACACCAAACACGGTCGGACCTTGCGTATGATAACTGTCGAAGGTCACTTAAAAAACTATATTGGGCACTTTCCTCAAGTCAACAGTTTCGACGCGTACCTTCCTGTAACAATGCATGTATTAATACGTAATTTCCGACGAGTTAGCACCGTATTTATTTACAGTTTTGGCGGTCGCCGTGAGTCATTAAATTCTTTAATATTTGTACAGTTTATCGAGTGCTGGTGATCGATAACATCGTATTAATGTTTGTGAAAGTTTTGACGTTTAAATTTGTAAGTGTTATTATGAATCATGATGCGAAAGGCACAAATTTCTTAATAATCTTTATAAATGTATTCCAATTATATAGACAACAGGTGTAAGCTTGTGTCTACCAGACAGTCGTTGAAGTTAAAACGTGAAAGAAATAGCGCTAGATAGGTGCGTACATTTTTAAAGTAGACTCCATACGTTTTGATACATAAATAGATCATAGTAGGTATTATCTTCATTAGAAATTTCTAAAGAACCATAGTCATAATATTCAAGGATATTCACGGAGATTATCTGCACAAATTTAATGTATCTATTCCTCATCAAGGCATTATACAGGTATTAGGTATAACATTCAACAAGCTCACTTCATGATAGAGTCGCGGGAGTCAATATCATTTTATTAAGGCGCTCTTTATCGTCGTACTTGTAAAACATCGCTCAAAGAATTTTAATATCGCGAAGGCACCCAGCACAAAAAAGAGAAGTATACCTCGGCGCAGACATCGCCTTGTTTAGCACTAGCTATATGAGAACTAGTAAAATAGCATTTATGCATTATTTATTGTATCCAATTCCGAGACATTAATAGCGTAGGCGCTGTATAAGGATAGTCCACAGCCACAGAATGCAATATCAAAGGGAATAGAAAAATTAGAAATAAGGGAACAACTTCATTAAATATGCCGCGTATCCTCCATCAAATATGACGCGAACTTTTGAGACAATGAGTAAATCATTTATATTGAAGTCGAAATACTAAACATTATGTATGAAATATACCATTGTAAAAATTGTAAGGAAATATAAAACAAACAAATTAATTCAACTTTGAATCTAAGTAGGTATTCTACGTTTAAGTTAGCACAATCCTCTAAATGATTTCCTGTCCAACTGCAAATATTGCCAAAGTTCGAATCACAGCCCCGGCGGCATAAACATCAGAGTGCATGAACCGAGATATTTCAACAAATAATACACGCTAAGCGGTATATTAGTTACCAACTAGTTCACAAGCTGCTGATGTATGAGTTGGCTTCAATCTGCACTATGTATGATTGAAAATTAATAGCATCCCTCTAGTCCCGATAATGTTCCACAAACGGGGCTGTTCCATCGAACACCGAGCCCATCAGATTAATTACTAGTGCATCTAAAACCCGACACCGTGGTGTCCCATCAGTGTAATAACGACTTAGTTTGTGCCTCGACTGCCACCTTTGTATACCTTAGCATATAATCTCTGGACTGATGTGTCGTGTCGTGTCGACGTGTCTATACTCGGTTAATCTTCCTTGGAATACTTAGTAGTATCTTCGGAAATGTATCTTAGAACTATTCGCAGCAGAATTATAATTATAAACATCAGATTGCATCATAGCACTCCCGTAGACTTCCGTAGATATCGTACGTATCATATACATTATGATAAGATGAAAAGCCAACGTCAGAACGCTATAAATATTAAAATGCTGTAGTAATAACTCAAATTATAGTAATTTTTAGTTTCCACATTGTTTCATAAACGCCGATTACTGATACTCTTTTATGGTATAAAGTTATTATTTCTAAAATTAATAAATTACATTGGCATTACATGTAATTCAATAGATAATTAGCTAGCTCTACCATATATTACGTTGTTGGACGTACTGAATAAGGCAAACCGACAAATAACTGAGCAAAATACCAAAACTATCAATTAATATAGCTATTTCAAACTTTTTCTGTGTATGACAGAATCAGGCCACAGGAGGCCTCAAAATACATGTCGGTAAAAACTCTAGTTTGCAATATTTTATCAGAGAATTTTAATTTTCCAATTTCTCTTTACCACAATTTACAGAGCGAATGTAAAGCGAAGTCCATACGTATGCACTTAGATAAGCTATGTTCATGATAAATATACTTTATTTTGTAGGCAGTGGCGCTCATGATTCAAGAACTTTCCATCAAATTGTTCGCAACGTCCCATCTATGAGCCCACAGTTGTATTATCTAACGTGAAGTAATAGAAATTGTAAACTATAACTATACCTATAGAGATAGAATCGAATATTTATTTCCGCGATAGGACGAGATGAAATTAAAAAAACAACTACCTACCTACGTTTTACATTCAGTACCAATAAAACGTAGCGATTCGAGTGATTCAATCCGACAATTTTCTTTCAAGTAGAAATTTTATTACCAGGTTCTCTGTATAAAAATAGACGCATAAATAATTGCTACAAATGCGAAATTTTCATCATCCTAAATATTTATTTCAGCATATTGATGGCTATGTCGCGTCGCGTCGTTTACGTTTAAATAAATAAAAATTACATAGTTATTCCTAATCACCTATCAAAGATACACGATAAAGTGAGGCGTATTATAGTAGTATGATAATAGTATCGATTATTGACGACTACACCGAGGGACGGAGCGTGTGTCCAGAGGGATTGAGTGTGATATCGAGAGCGTGCAATCCTCACTCCGCGGCATGCCGGAGGTAAACCGCGTGTTTCCATTTGGGGAGAGCTTACTTATAAAGTTCCGTGATCTTGCGAGGTTCGGGGTGTATGCATTTCGAAATTGTAACGCCGCGGCCGATTGACTTTATTTACCGGCAAGTAGACGGAGATCTAAAACGGCTATTGCTTAAAGACTACAGAATTACACAATATCTCATCTCATATGATATTGTGGTGTTGTTGTTATAAGTTGGTAATGTGCCTTCCGTATCCTGCCAGATCGAACATGTTTCTATTACACAAAAACTATTGCCAACTCCACCGGAGAAGAAGCCCTTTCAGAAACAAGCTCACTTTGTACTCTTTGTAGCTACATCACAACATATCTAACAGCTCGTACAACGCAGAGTAGAGTAACGCTACTCAGTAAGGCATATCGTTTTGCAGTCGCTATACAAGACTTTTGATTAAACCTATCAATAAGTGACAACTACTGGACGCTCCATTTTATGAATCGAGTCGATACAAAAAGCTCCTGACACATCTATGAAATACATTCGGCCTTTTATTTCGAATTACGTACATAAAATAGGTTAATGTTTCTCTTTATGTGTACTGAAAATGAAGTTTAACAGAATCAAACTAAAAATAAAGGTATAGTCTCGAATAACCCAATTACTATTACAATTCGAAATCGCGAAAAACGATATCTTGTTACATTATTAATCAAAATATATAATAGTTATGTCTCTTCAATTAAACATTGAAATGCGCAACACCGCTATTCCATGGCACAATGACAATCAATCAGGCCTGAACTTGACATTCACAAGCATCGCTTGCCATTCACCTCACTATATACAATTAACGATCTAATTATGATTTATAATGACGTGGTTTCGGGGCTGAGAGCGCCAGCGTCAGAGCGGCCGGCACGGTCCACTTGCCGCTTGCCGACATACACGTGTGCGGTGTGGCCGACCCACTAGTGCTATAATACAGAGTTACACCAGAGGAATGGACTTTGCGTGTATTGGACAAAAGAATGGCACAGGAAATTGAATTGAATACACCCTCGCGTCGACTTGAATAGGTACCTTTTTGAAACTCCGCACTTTTAATCTCGACGAAGCCACGGCGAAGCATTAGTTTCGAAACAAAAATTTCATGAAAGTGCTCACTGCTTACAGCTTGTTAATGAAAAGATGTAACATAAGTCGTGGGAGGTAACGACGGCTTTATCAGTTTTCGCTTTGTACACAATAATTACTTATTTTTCTTTTGATTGTTGTCGTTCGATTTCATTGAAAATCTTAAACACAATAGGTACATCGAAGATTACTTAATAGAATTCAATATTTAGTTTTGAATTATCACAAAAGCCTTCATGTCGATAAATAATACCTAGGTACTTATATAAAAATATCTCATCAAGAATTTGCTTAAACACATATTTTAAAATGCAATTATAATGTTCGATCGGCCGTAATTTCATTGTTGGCCGGCCCGATATTTTCTGAATACTTTACGGAACAATTAAAGGTTTGTTTTTCACTTGCAGCTTCCTGACGAATAGCAATTTTTGCGGAATTAATTAAAATGTTTAAGCCAGGCATACTCCATTGTTTAATCCTGTAAAATTACTCGATATTCCATGCTCGTTGGAAAATAAATCTAATTTTAAAATAAGTCTTAAAATTCAACTTTTAATAGGAAATATATCTTCTTATAAAGGCGAAAGTTTGTAAGTATGGATGTATGGATGTTTGTTACTCTTTCACGTAAAAACTACTGAATGGATTTGAATGAAACTTTACCACAATATAGCTTATACATCAGAATAGCACATAGGATTGGTTTTATCCCGGAAATCCCACGGGATCGGGAACTATGCGGGTTTTCATTTGAAAACGCGGGCGAAGCCGCTGGCGGAAATCTAGTAGGAAATATTTTCACAAATCTGTGCATCACAGTACCGTTCTCATGTACTACCTTTACTATATTCCTATTGTATAAAAATACAATCATATAATATACTAGATTTCCGCCCGCGGCTTCGCCCGCGTTTTCAAAGGAAAACCCGCATAGTCCCGTTCCCGTGGGATTTCCGGGATAAAACCTATCCTATGTGTTAATCCAAGTTACCCTCTATATGTGTGCTAAATTTCATTGTAATCGGTTCAGTAGTTTTTACGTGAAAGAGTAACAAACATCCATACATCCATACATCCATACAAACTTTCGCCTTTATAATAGTACTAGATTTCCGCCCGCGGCTTCGCCCGCGTTTGCAAAGGAAAACCCGCATAGTTCCCGTTCCCGTGGGATTTCCGGGATATAAGAATAAGATAGTTAGTTTAATACCCTTGAGAAATATATACAATTAATGAATTGTCCGGAATAAGACTGAAATAATAACTTAAATGGAAAAATCTTTCCCATGTCTTTACGTCCCTATTAACCTTCTATAGGTATCATAATAATAAAACGCAATTTTTCTTTTATTGACTTTAAAATAAGAATGATAAAACTGCAAGCTCTTTCATTTTGTTACCTACATGGATTAGTGAAGGCTTTAAATAAAATCCTCTCACGGTTTAAAAGCTATCACGTGTGGTTGAATCTTAAAAGCAATTGCAAGACCTGAGTCAATCTAAACCCAAAAATAGAGGTGTAAAAATCAATCCCAATTTACCTCTTCCAATCAATAACAATGTTAGAAAGTTCTGCAAAGATTGAAGAATCCGCCTGTATCCATACACCCAGAATTAACAGTTAAATAGTTAGTAGTTAAATAGTTGTCCGGCGAGATTTAGTTGGTTTAACCGTAAATATAATGTATGTATTAAGTATATTTGTACAATATGTATACAATTTTATACATAATTCGATTGAGATAAAATTTGTACTCTTTGTTAGGTTAGGCAACCCGCCTCTGAAACTTTGAACAGATCCTGAAAATACTCTACTTAAATAGACGCAACATTTGAATTATCTGCTACATTCATTTTAATAAAACCAGTCAGCACTACCGCTAGTACATAAAATCTACAAACAAATATAATTTATCACTTAATGAACATCTGAGCAAATACTACTAGCATATTATGAAACATGTAACAAATGCGACACGAGAGACGAGCAGAGCTAGTCGCGACCGCAAGCGAAACTTTTACATTTAATGAGTTTTACATCGTCCATTGTGTCCGCAGTCCGGCGCTCGGAAAGCTACGAACTAAACTTTTCCTCGAGCGAAGACCGCGCGTGAAAATAAAAGTCAATAAAACGCGAAGTCTCGTTCAACTGTCCGCGTAGTTACACGCCGCACCGAAGTATTCAATGTCGGGATTAAAATCCGATTCAGCTAAACCGTGATGGGGCTCATTCAATTTGAGTACAGTCCGGCAGCGCGTCGCTTTTGAGTGACGCTAAACTCCCGTCTGCTACGGCATCACTCCGACTGTAGTGTAGACTATATGATATTTATTTTCAATTGTGCTCTTTGAAATAAAACTGGTATTTTGAAAAAACAATATGGTTCGAATAGGTCCTATTTCTACAAAAGATTTTTTCGATGCAATAGACTATTGTTTTGATTAAATCCCCAGTTCAGACATCTAGAATAGGGTATACATCGTTATATGTTGCGTAGCTACAGTTTTATTGTTTCGACGTAGGTATATTCTAAACGATTTCAATTCCTTGTTTGTTATCATCATACTGGCCTTTTGTTTTGAAAAACACAGCGGTATTAATTATTTTTCCCAAACGCGTAACCGTTCGCCGCTTAGCACCTAATCGACGCAAACAAGTCAATTAACACCCGCGGATAGGCCGTAACGATATTTAATTAATCACTATTCGATGTGCCAACATTGATAGACTACGGCAATAAACTTAATTCGTAAACCAATAGACTGAAATGCGTCGTAAAGTTCAGGAATCGTTCAGCGTGCCGTGTACATACCCTGGCTATAAGACTTTACAGCGGCCGGTCCGCGAGCCGCCCGGCTCCCACCGGGACACGACGGGGAAATATATCCGCCGTATTAAGTTTTCTCTGTACCTAATAAAATCTCGAAAGATTCACGGTTTCTAAATAAAACTGTGTTCCTGAAGTATTTTATGTGAACCCGGAATAGGAATTGTTCGGTTGCAATCGCATAATGTAGCTTTTCGTTCTATTTCATGTTGGAAATAACAATAGTAGATAAGTCAAAATTTTCACATAGTGAGTCTTGGTCTTTGAATAAACCACTTTTCTCTAAAGAAATATTTCAAAGTATCATTATTATTCATCGTCATAAGAAACGTAATTAGCAGTTAATGGGTTATGATTCAGAGCACTGCAGTGGCAGTTTCGAGTGGTGATGCGGTCGACCTCAACTGCAATGGGGCAGCTCGAAGCTGTTAACTTCTAATTGCGATACGCCTGTCTTTAGTGCATCATGTTCTACGCTACTTACATCATTTTAGTATGATAATGAATATAACCGAAGGATAGAGTATCTAAATTTTTATAGTGGCCTAGTTGTAATAAATAAATTATCAAAGAAAAATCTTCAACACGAAAGGCGGTATATGGAATAGTATGACCAACAAATGACACAAGGGGTATCAAAGCGGAGTGAGATAAGCTATTCCAGCTACAATGCACAAATGCACAAACAACAATACCTAAATTCAATTGTCTTAACAGTACTCATCGAACGGCGAATATCCGTCCGAAATGTACAGTTTCAGATTCCTTTGTCAATCTATTTGTTATAATAGCCACTACAGCGTTGCTTTGATGTCCAATTGTTAATGAAATAATGATCAAATAAATCAACAGTTAGTCTGGAATTGAAGCAGCGATCAATCCGCCGTGTGACAATAAGCCTGTTCGTACGTTTGTAATTCGCTCCCATCAATGATAGACAATACGATGATGGATAGGGAATTAACGATCTTGTTGCAACGAAACCCACTCAGGCGTCATTATCTTTTGAGGGGATAGATCAAGCTCAGAACGGACATGTGAACTGGGATGTGGACAAACGACTATAATTACTTTTATAACAAGGCAGAATTGATTTATTACTCGCTAAAATAGATTACTTTCTTTTCAAGTCAAACTACTACAAATACATTTTACTTTTCATAACATTCGGCGAATGGATACTATTTAGGAAATTCTGTGAATTACAATTTTTTGTTTCAATTCTCTTTTAAATCTTATAACTCTTTCATCTGCCAACGCATGTCATCATATTATTCATATCACATTCGATCTAGTGTAATCCGAGTCAGAAAAAACCTTAATACATTTTATTGGGTTCCAATAACTACAGATTAACATAACAAAGGGCGCCGGAGCGAAATGCATGAATATGTATATTGGATCGGTGATGGTATATTAGCAATATTAATGGGCGAATACAGCGCGTATTAACA
Source organism: Colias eurytheme (assembly GCA_907164685.1). Taxonomy (NCBI): domain Eukaryota; kingdom Metazoa; phylum Arthropoda; class Insecta; order Lepidoptera; family Pieridae; genus Colias; species Colias eurytheme. The sequence goes on from CAJQZN010040678.1 coordinate 195,294, forward strand.
GATCAATCAGAGGAATTAGTATGCAATCTGAGTTCAATATAGTTTACAATTAGGGACGCTTCCTAATCACAGGGCTTGGCCTACAGTGGTGCACGGCGCAATTACACTGGCCAATCGTCGTTATAATCGAAAATTATGTCGAAGGCTGCGTGAGGAAATGGCGCCGGCGGCCGGACTCTATCGTATTGAAAACAATGTTATTCTGTAAAGCGTTTCAAGTGCAAACACATTTAAATAAAACGATGAAAGTATGATTAATACAAATTATAGAAATGATAAATTAATTCGAAACGTATTTGATTTTTTCAATGATAACTCTATCTATAACTTAGTATTATGCATATAATTAAGGCGGAACAGCAAAAGTTTATCTTCGAAACAGTAGTTTTAATTAACACTAGCTTAACTAGAGTTTTCCTTGAATAGCGCCGAGTTTGAGTGACAGATTGTTTATAACAAGATGTAACAACTTTAACTCATCCTATTTAAAGATATTTTATTGTTCAATAAACTGCTAAAAAGCTTTTACAGAATTATTTTATATAATATTTCGGATGGTTTAACAACTCAGTATAAAGCCTCTTACATTTCAAGACGAAATTAGATAGCTTTCAGGAAAAAACATTTCTTAACCATAACCCACTATGGACCCAAGTCCCGACTTTTTAAGTAGGTAAGACATTCTGAGATAAAACCATATCACCATAGCAACCACACCGCCTACGAACATTCTGGCTATTATTCCCAATAGAAAAAATGAAGGCATTAATATTGAACTATTTTCTTCAAACATTCTATAAAACATTTTGGACACATTGAAAAACAACTTTATCCTTTATATTTATCAAGTTTTTATTAAATTAATGTGAAGCCGACAACCCATTTTTATTGAATTTTCATGTAAATATAAGCAGTATAGTACATGTAACTTCTAGTAGATAACTAATACTTTTAGTTACAAATCTATTAACGCCGGACCATCTAAGGCGTACAGCGTTAAGCCCTTGCTGGTACAAATTTTAATAAAACAACGTGCTTCAAACTAAACTATGAATTTCATAAAAAGTTTAATAACGCTCGACGTTTATCTTACATGCAGTTTTAAACCCGTTTTGTTATAGTTAGCTTAACTAGCCGATCGGACAGGCGTTATCCCACCTTTACTACAAACATCCTTACATTTTCTAATGTTTGATTTTACGCGAGTATTATACACTTAGAAATTAAAGATTTTTTGGTGACCACGCTCGCTGTAAAGTGTGCGAAACGTCGGGAAAATAATATAATTAATAAATCGCGTTTAAAATCCGTTAAAAAATCTTTAATTTCTAAATCCTTACGTTTTCTCAATTTCCAGCAACATACACGCACTGTCTCTTTAATATTACAAACAACAAATGAAATAAAAAGTCGCGTAATTGGTTCAGACGTTCAAGTGTGAGGCCGTGACCAATGGATATATGGATCAATGAGATCAACAAGTGTTTAAATTCACTTTATTACACGCGGCGGGTTACTCACTTACTCAATGAAACACACTATTACTCAAAACAAAACTCAATTTATTCACTCATCTTAAGATTATATATGTATGCAGAAAATAATTTCTATAGTGCCATTTTAAAACACAGTAGCGTCATCTATGATTGACTTTAAGAGACAACTTGACACATTTGACAATTGACTTATTATATTTGACACTTGACACATTACGCGGCGGGATTTGACAGTTATTGATAGATGTTAGGTTACATTAGGTTAAGTTTGAACAACAAGTTTGCAGTGACAATTGAAACATTTTACGGCATCATTACAGGTGGGACGGAATCAACGCATTGTTAACAGCAGATCGTAATCTCGGTATCTCATATGATCCGGCGCAGGCGAGACACCAGCTTGCAGTTCACACGGATTCATTCCGTGCGTATTAGTCAAGTGTCTAATTATATGCCACTATCGCTCGTCCTCATGCACAGTTTAGTGTCCGCGTAACGGCGTGTTTATTTTTGCGTACATTTCATAACCGACGGCCCGAACATAGCGGGGATATTATTTTGGGAGGACAAAATTGTCCAATGAAAGTGCCCTTATTTAATATATAATGCTACCACGAAGCGGACCGCCGGCGCCGGTTCGTGGTCAGCCAGAGACGAGGCCAACTATGTTCCTAATGGCTTTGCTAATTGACCTACCACCGACGTACGTCCTACCGTTCACTGGTAATACTTCCCTCACCCATATAAAATGGCAAATCAAAAAGGAATCAGAATATAAAAGTAAGGAAATGCAATCTTCACATCTCGCTCGCGAGGAAATTCGTATACGCGTTCAATTTATATTCCATTCTTCACCGAATTTTATTCAGACTTCGCATATGCACAAATTTAAATAGAATAAACTGAATTGGGTCAGCCTTTCTCGATACCTGCATGTCGATATATTTGTTGCGTGATTTAAGCTCAATTGATGCGTTTACAAATTTCTTTCTCCCAAGCTGTAGCCATTATTAACAAACACAAATAACACGGGCCGCTAGCTAAGCTCACGCACACATCGCGATGTAATACGGTATCTATTGCTCCGTATTAGTACTCGCTATCAGTACAATGGCAAATCAGTTTATCTATAGGTGTAAACCGTAATCGCTGGATCAATTGACCAGATTAAATATTTTCAACCACTTTATCTGATGCTTTTCGCTGTCCGTTCCATGTGGGAGGTTTGGGGGATGATGTCGGGAGTAGGTACTTATACAAAACACAAGTCATTAAGAATTGATAGTGCGGTCCTTGGCAGAAAAGTGTAAACAAAAAATATGTTAGTACAAGTATCAATTTACAAAACAAGGTCTATTATTTACACGATTGTTAAACAACCATATATAAATTCATGAACTTGCACTTTTGCACTACCATTACGGAAGCCAATTTTATAGCAAGTGTGTATAATGGTATAAATTAGGTACTAAAAGGCGATTTTTCATGCAATTACATAGTAATCTTTCGAACATGAAGTTACGTCAAGGGTTTCGCTCATAACTAATCACATTTAACTAGAAGAATACTAAAGTAAGACTTTATACTTGATATAATTGCAATTAGAATAATAACATCCATGTAACTGGAACAGAAGAAAGTTGGACTTGCGAGTTTGAAATCAAAGAATTAAAGTGACGGACAAGGGGGAAGCATTTGTACTGAAACTCAAACTCAAATATTTGTTTCTTCAAGTAGGTTACCTTTTGTAAGAGCTAATCTATTTCATTTACATTTAATTTAGATAAATGATAAGTTAATTGTTTATCCGTTAAATTTCAGCTTTCATATTTCAGGAAATTGGAACCGATTTAGGTTCATGATTCGGGTAAAAGGTTTGTGAAGATATCCTATAGTTTAATTTATGAAGGAAAACCTATGGTAAGATAATACGTTCATTAAAAAATTAAATATTTTTTATAGATGGTATCGATCAAATATATAAAAAAATCTAGAGACAAATCTTAAAATACTTCACATGCAAAAATGCAATAAAAACCCTTTCCTGCAGCTAAAAACTAAAATCGCCAAATGAATAGAGCCTGAAAGATAAAAACCGCGTCGAGGATGAATGATACGTCTTGATAAATATATTGATAACGGCCGACCTTAATCACAATCTTGTAAAGTAGAACGAAAAACACCCAGTGGCCAATCGTGGCCGATCGTCAAATTAACAACTAGTTGATCGCTATCTGCCAACGTATCAATTATACGTATTATTATTATTTGTAATCGCTAAATTAATATATTCGATAGCTATAATGCATTGATAGTACTTAACGAAAAATTGTGATAACGTCTTGCCCTAATTTGTAATGCATTATTAATAAATTAAATACTTGTAAATGGCTTTAGTACAGTAAAGAATACAATTTAAAAATACTGCTTAACTTCTATAAATATTGGTAGAGCTTTGTTTTTTTTCTTTTCAGTAAACTATTCAGTTTGATATTAACCTACTTTATAAATATTCTCAATATACGTTTTTCTTATTTTTCCTGGGATATGTCAATATTTAGCATAACTCTATTGGTTTGATTGCTAGATACATAGTAATTACTGAAAATGGGTCATGGAGATAACAACGACTTTTAGCGAAGCGAAAGTATCACACTCCTAATATTGAAATATGTCCTAGTAAGTACCTACTTGTTTTAAGACAAGATTCGCGAAACAAGTAACCATAGAAAAAATCACGAAATATCTAATTTAAGAGAGTTAGTGGGTCTGCCTATTAAACTTATTTGATTGTTTTCGTTTAAAAACATGAAACCACTGAAACTGTTTTTTTCTCAATTAAATGCCAAAAGGGCATACACTTCTGCGCTTATTGTATTTTGAAGGAACATCATATTCACTATCAAAATAAACAGTTCATTACGTACTTAATTGACATAATTAATTAATAAGATGGTCATAAAGCGTCCAATTACTCCAAAGAATATCTACTCGGTCCGGGAGCCAGCAGCAGATTTTATGACCAAGTTCCTCTCAAGCGGTAATTAGTAAAATGCATCAAAGTATAGTATTATGAAGCCTCGTGAACGTCAGCTGGAGCTCGGTTGGGGGGAAGAGCGGTTGTAGCCTCCCGTATCAGCTGACGGTTTTTCCACCAAGATACAGCCAGCTGACATATATATTTATCCACAGTTACATATAAGCTATCATCAGGTAAATTTTTGTTTGAGAGGAAATAACGGAAAATAAATTTTTCTTTAAATTTAACTTTCATGTTCGAGACACCAGCTGACGTATAATACACCATGTTGTAACCAGCTGACTATTTTTTTTCGTTGAGATATTGGGTTAGCTACAATTTGACAAATTTTTAGCTGAGAGGAAATGAATGAATGAATGTATTTTTTTTTCCTACGTGCGTGGGAGGCTACAACCGCTCACCCCCCCAACCAAGCGCCAGCTGACGTTCACGAGGCTTTATAATACTATACTCTGATGCTTCTGACGAATTATCTCTTGAGAGGAAATAATGAACCCAATTTGCACCTGGCTCCCTGACCATAATTTCATTGCAGACTTTTTCCAAAAACGTGCTAACAAATTCATTATATTTATGAGCTGTATTTCTTTCTTATAATACTATTTTCAACATCGACTTATCAAAATTATAGTAATACGAGTATTCTGTGTTTTTTCAAGTAAAAAAATACGATGAAGATGATACTCATTTGCGGCGATGTTTAATATTTAATAAGTAAATTGCTGTAATTTTATCTACATTTAGGAACATGAAAAAGCCTTATAATCAGGGTGGTACTAACCGATATAGGTTCTAAGTCTAAACTGAACCATTCTCGAACAGCGTCGTGTGAAAACAGCTATAGTTATTTATTTATACGTTCAATAAATTAGGCCCGCTTCCGATTAAACTTATCAATAATGTGCAATAAAACGATTTAAATGATTCGAAACAATCAATTAAATGTAGGTAATACACTAATACAATATTGCAAATACATACCTGAAGGCGTATCTCAATATGAGTTTCGTAATAGATACATACATCGTAAATTATCTCTACCATAAATCACAGAAGCATCGACGTGTACTCGGCTTGTAATGGGTATTATTATTGGGTATGTAATTGTTATTACATACAAATCGATAAACAACAATGTATTCAGTAAAAATGAAAAATGTATTCATCCACAACTGTAAATACTGTATCATTTTCTACACTATCGTGTAACAGCGTATAATCTTTTCAGCTGTTTTTGCGTAATTAAATACGTAAAAGCATCGTCACATTTATTTTATCAGCGCTAATGTGAAATCACAGTCACATTTTTATTCGATGCAAAATTAATTGAGGATGTTTTCAAAGAGAAGCTTCGAGACTCATTTTTTGTTTTTTTCGCGTGTTACTCGTATGAATTTTTTATTAATTTGGAAAGATATAAATAGAAATATAAAGAAAGATACAATGAAATTTATATTCTAGCAATATATCTAATGGATATAATGAGCATAAGATGAAAGAACTTAGTTATTGTTAGGGAGGAGAGAAAGTTATAAAATTTAATGTGAAAATTTGGTATCAAAGGCTATCAATTATTCTACAAGAAAAATATTCAGATACAAATTTCTAAAAAGTTCGAAACGTAAATCGCATCTAACGGCTTCATCTTTTACTGTAACTTTGTAATTTACTTTACCTCTCTGTATATTAATTTTATTTTGTACGCTATCTCACTAAGCTTCCGTTTAATTTATCCTGTTTTATATTTAGGTCAACTTTCACGAATTCATTTTATATTCTCTAAAAAATATTGTAAACAAGTCGTCTTGACAAAATTTATCTTTTTTGAAGTTCATTATTTTTCTCGCGCAGAGACGACGTAAATGCTGAAAATATTTTGCTTCATAGAAAAATAATATTTAATACTACTACCTACGTATTACGAAAAGAACCGCCTTGCTTATAGTCCCCCGCTAAACAGCAGTGTGAGCTCTACCATACTCTGCGGTATTGTATTCGACATCACCTTTCGTAATAAATATTTGACCGGCTTTTTAAATTTAGCAATACTTCTGTAAATATTTGGTGGTGATCGCTTTAACAATCAATCAACCACCTCCCGTTCAAATATAAAACGACAAAGTTTTTGTAATTGAAAATATCGTCTACGCAATAATTGTGTTACTTGGTATCCACTATTACTCATAAGCCTCACAAAATACAATGCTTTTCGCACTGCGTCTTGCACAATCCTTTTGACCCACCGCGGTGCTAATGGCCGTCTCACATTTGTACCTGACTTTAACTTCATTTTAAGAAACTATTCAGCCGCGAGATTTGTTTGCGTTGAATATTTATAATGGATAACTCAAAAACTAGGTAACTAAATTTGAAAAATGTTTAAGCAGAAGAAAGCTACATTTTCCTTGATTGACAATAACTACGGTTTTAATTTTGGAAAACGCTTCTAATACGGTTTATTATTTTAGTCCGGTCACGAAAGATGGATTAATAAATTAATCTAGAATTTTCTTCGTCTTAAATTTTACAAAAGCGTAATACCTGTGGTAATACTATTAAAAAGTAGAGACTTTAGAACGGATTCAAAATACGATTTCTTAATTAAGCAAATTATATTACGGTTTAAATTTAGCTTGTCCTTTATCCATTATAATTCATATTTTATGAGGAGCAATGATAATTATAAATATCAATTTCAGTAGTATCACTAGCGGCGTGGTCGCCGCAGACTGAGCTAGTACCTAGTACCTACTTATACATAACATAAATAGTTTTCCATTTATTTAGAGCACCAAAAACTAAATCGAAATAAATTATTCAATAATTATCTTATATTGTTTTTTACACTTTCCTTTTAAACTAGGACTTATTCGATTATTATTTTCAAAAGTATAACCCAGTTGCGGATATGGATTGTTAGTTTCGTAGTTTAATAATTAAATCCTTTAGACCTCTAACCCATTATAAAACACGCTTAACCCTATTTGGTTGTCAATTATTGCATTGCAATTAATCATGCATGCATAGCAGGCGACTTTGTCAATCAGTGTCGTGTAAGCTAATGTAATCTCCCCGGTTATGTCCACGAGGACAGTTCACTAACTTGATTAAGTTACAGACCGCTTAATATGCACAAAATATCAGGAAATGGGGTTGAGTATGGGCAAATTAATTTTACTTGCTAATAAACTAATTTTTATAAACTTTTTTATTTGTCGTGAGAGCAAAATAATTAACAAAATACAATCAGGGAAAAAGTCCCTTTTTAGATCCAGGTATAAAATACAAGCACAGACTACCAACCGTTTTATGATGTCAGAATCCGAAGTCCGACCATCAAATTAGTTTTCACTTTGAAACATACATATAATAACCAATAATAATTACATTTCAAATTAACCTTTGTGTAGAGTTCAATGGGGACTCGTCACGTTATGTATGAAAAGTTTAGTGTTAAATAATGCTTGAAGTTTTTTTTAATTAAGTAAAAGTTTTAGTGACAATCGTAATGAGGTAATAATTAGCTATAATTTTCACGATGTATTCAATATTTACGTCTATCTCGGTGGTGCAGTCGTCAACTTGTTGAATACAGATAATGGATTTAGAATCCGAGTCAGCAATGCAAAATATTATTAAATAAGTATGCAAAATATTATTTATGTGAACTACTGTACACCTACTTGATCAAATTCTGTACTCTCATTTAAATGTAATAATACGAACGAAATATAATACGAACACCTCTTATGTTTATGAATGTAGCCGTGACAACGAAACAAACCCACGGACAGACAAACTGTTTTACCGGCAATATGTAGGTAACTATGAAACTATGAAAGTAATTTTCATGTACGAGTAAAAGATTATGGTATACATACCTAGCTACTTTTCTGTAAGATTTGTCGCTCCTTCAAAGGATTTGAGCTCAAAGAACCGCCAGCAATTTCTAAACCTCTTACACAGAAATTAGCTCAGTTGATGAGTCTGTGAAAGACCTAATTATAAACTTAAGGCTGTATTCCTAAGCACTACTCAATTATAAAGCTTAAGTACTCGCCTTGTGTTGCCGCTGTTACAGGCAATATATTATATAATACATTGAATAATAGGTACATCACATTTACTAGGTTCTTTTATTAATATTATTTTTATTGTATTCTGGAAATCTCAAAAAAATTCGCGGGTCACTATTTTAAATTCTTTCACATTATAAAAATCATTTACTTACAATAAAAATTATCGTCAAATTTATTATCGGGATTACGATGTTTCGGCGAAGTATTTACATTGATAACTAATCTTTACCGAGATTCTACCTCCCTGCAGCCTTTCTTCCTGATAGACGTATCATAATTTTTTATACTACGACGTAATTATACTTTTATTACGATTTATCGAAAATAGATTTGTTGCAGATTTTTTTTTTTATTAGACCCGCAACGAACATTGATTAGAACTTTAAGATGCAAATGTTGAAGTTTCGTACTTCTAGTCGCTGTTCCTGTTTATCATACTAGTGCGTACCTGCGATGATTTTTTTTTAAATGCTTGGATAGTGCTTCGTTAACGTTTACCCACATATACTACCTGAACAGATGCTACCTCCATTGAGATCTGCCGTCGTGGTAACCTGTGATATGAAAATTATTGCGTATAGTACTTACCTATGGTTTCGGATTCATCGGAGAACACCGATTGATCGTCGATTTTCTGCAACAAAAATTGCATTTTAGTAATATCTTACTAAATCGAAATTTTAACCCGTTAAAAAGACTTAATCTTAGGTATTAAGTAATTTTATTAATAAGCAGTTACTTAAAACCCTGCAACCATTTTAAAACTACTTCTACCCAGTTTTAATACTTTTGTGCCTCCTTTTAAATCCCAGATTTTAGACCGTTTCAATCACGTCTGTCTCAATTAAAATAGGTTAAAAGGTTCACGTTAGTTGACGGATGGGCTTATAAAGATTTAGTCGTGTGTGTTTTGAATTCATTTTTCAATTCCATACCATTATCCATACAATATTTTCCATACATACGTCACATAGATACCGCTGCTGTATAAATTTTGAATGCTAAATGCCAACTCTATTTATCAGTTATCTACAGTCCATTATCTAGTGACACGCCATTTAATATTAAGGATTCATAATTGACACTTGTCAATTCAGCTCCACCGCGTCCGTCCGAGTCCTTAGACCTTATTATAAACTAAATATAATCCAATGATAATCCGTTATAAATAAACCACATTTATATGCGCGTGAGGCTGTCACACATCCAATAATAACCGTTCTGTCGTTTCTGTACTTTGGATTTATATATATATCCTATAAAAATAGTGCGAATATTTGCAGACGGTTGGTGTCGTTTTGATATTTGTGACAGAAGTGAACCGCCGTCGCGAATAATAATATTTTACGATATTATCTCATTGGAAAATGAGGAAGGATGATTCAGCCCAGTGTGTAGGTATTTCACTGCGAAATTCTGGTTTCATTTCAATGGGCTTCGAATATAGAATTGATCAGTTTCGTTTATTTCCACATTTCTATGCTGTGACTAGTTGATGACCCAGGTCCTCCAGACTTCAGACATTGTTATCTCATACCGCAGGAATTTATTCTTCTAATTACTTTGACGATATAATACAATTACTACATAAAATATAAGAATCCAAGCTACATTTTAATATTTCGACAATGTCCGAGGGCTTATATTATTGAACTGTTCGCATTCTTCGGCCGTAGAGGGGCGAAACAAGAATGCCTTCGCCCATACATTGCAATTTGCGGACAAATCGCCACTTTTGCGTCAATTAAATTCCATCGCCAGTCAAGCGCGTTACAACAGCAGTGTAGAGGTGGAAAACAATAGATTCCTAGACGTTTAGTGCGCAGTTAAGGTAGGTCCGAAATACTAGGTGAAATCGCTCGTCACTTTGTAGTTTGTGGTGCATTGTTCATGGAAATGTATTTACCGTTCATGTAATATTGCTTTCGCACTTGTAGCCTTACATTATTAGATTATATAAACAAATCGCAATTAAGATTCAGAAAAAATATATGCTATTACGAAAATGTCAAAATAATGTGTAACTTAATTTTCATAATCATCAATGAAGAGGCTAAAAGTATTTTATTTTAATTTTATTGGAGACTAGCTTCCGCCCGCGACTCCGTCCGCGCGGATATCGGTCTTCGCGTGGATGGTTTATTTCTCCATTTTGAGTAACTCTGACAATTACATCTTATAGTTAATATCTATTGGACCCAAATACGGCTAGGCCTATAATAATACGCAACATGTGTTCGCGGTTCTACAGAACAACGTCTATGGATAAAACTGAAAAATTAAGTTTAATTTTTTTTTCTACGTACTTTTCCAGAGTAAAAAGTATCCTATTTTACGCCCAGGATAATAAGGTATAATTATACCAAGTTTCATCGAAATCGAACCGTTAGTTTTCACGTGATGTCTTCACATACATACATACAGACAGACAGACAGACAGACAGACAAAAAATTTTTAAATCACATATTTGGGTTTGGTATCGATCCAGTAACACCCCCTGCTATTCTTTTTCTTCAATATTTTGATTAAACAGAATTGACCCTTCTACAGATTTATTATATGTATAGATAATAATAGATATTATATGAGGGTCAAGGGTATTGAAAGCAGAGAGCACACACATAAAAGTGCAATATTTAAAATGAAATTGACAAAGTTCCCTTTGCAGCTATTCATTGAGCTTTTCAAACTATTTGTGTAGCATTTCAACGCAATAGAAGTTTCATCCGCATGCCTTAGCGTCTCAATTAAGAGTTGGGACTCTATAATTTTATTCATGTTGTTTCCATGTTTTATTTTCATGTAGTTCATAGTGTATTAAGAGTACACTATTAGTTTTATAAAATAATTGTAATATATTTATTATTTAAGATTTATGATCAGTAAATTACAATGGTTTTCTAGAATGAGAAAACATGTTTTAATGAAAAGAATGATTATATTTTTATTGTGACCTAAGGATAACTTTAAGAATGAATAGTTTTAATTATTAACTATTAAAGGTTTTCATTTTTAAATACAGAAATAAATATCTATTTAGAAATTTATAAAGATGATAGATTTTAAGGTATGGTTTTTATTTGCTCCAGACTCTAGTACCACATATTTCAGTATAATAGTGGTTAAATTTTTGTTCTATTAAGTAAATTTCAATTTTTTTATGTTCGGTTCACTCAAGTAAAATATTTCTCATTAGATTTTGAAATGATTTAATTATGAAAGACTAAAAATTTAATGTAATGTTTTTTCAAGAGATATTTTCTGTATTTTGGCATGTTATTCTTTTATACTATTGTATAATAGTTCATATAGGCTTTTAATATTTCAGTCAAGACATATTCCTGATATAATTTTCTCCGTATCATTTTATAAACAAATAAATGAAATCCGTTTGTTATACTATTTATTAAATTCTTAGGAACCCCATACAATAATTAAAATATTTAATTGTTAACTGGACATAATATAATTTCAAAATGTTTATTGTACAATCCATTTATACGGATGAAATATGAGCATTCATGCTGTTAAACATAATATTAGACAGATTCAAGGATTTTATCTCTATGTAAATACTACATTTTGTTGTTTATAATTCAATGCAAACACAAATTGAATGAATATCACCTTTATATAAGGATTGTGTCATGTGGAAGGCTTGCTAATATAGTTAGCAAATATTCAGAGTGAAAATCAACTTTCACTGTGTCACACAAACATGCCCATGAGTGACATCACGCAAATAAACACTAAATATAATAAGCCGTGATAAAATTGCTAATGCTCTACACACCTAACTCACTCTACGTACGGCTGATTAGCATTTTATAATCAATAACAATTTGCTAATAACAACGTCGGTTATAACTACGAAAAAAACACGGCACAAACGCATAATAGATGAATGAATGCTTCAAATAAATAGCGATGCTCTTGTTGAGGTTATTACTAGTAATGTATAGGAATGTTTACCAGGGTGTCTTGATCCCCGAGCTCGCGATAGTAGGACTCGCTGCTACTCCGCCTGCTCCCAACGCACATAGCACGTCTAAAAAAACCTGACAGCATTGAACAAAATCCACATTGTTGCATAGTTCTATTTTATGTGACAACCAAACAACCGATTATAAGTCTAAGTTGGAAACCGCGGAGGCCGACGGCAAGATTTTCGTCCACCGGGGTGAAACGCGAAGGAAATCGGAAACTCTTTACATTTTGAGAATTGAAAAAGCACGAACGAATACAAGAAATCTACGGAAACACATTATAACTCATGACAAAAGCTGATATAGAGTCTAAATTAAGATAATTCTGGGTAGTCGTCAGCACGCGGCGATCGTACCGATGGCTGGCAAACAACTACGCTGTGAACTACATACGGCCATCAGCCGTGGACGGCTGCCTTGCGCTCCGCGAAATACAAGCGCGCGTCAAACTCGACAACAACAGTCAAAACTCTACTGTCTATGCTACACTCTATGCTCTATATTTTGTTAATAATAATATTTTAAAAAAGTATTATAATATTATCTTACATTAATAAGAAAATAAGGAGAATAAAATCATCTAACATTTATTTTTTTAGGATACCTATTAGCTTTTATTTTTTTCTGTCTACTTAAAAAATAATTCGGTGCTGCCAACAAACACCACAGGATGGCGCGGCGCCGCAATCCGCCGCGCCGCGGCAACGAATTATTTTATGAGTTTTTTTCATAACTGGAAAAATGTGAGTTTCAGTCGTAATAGGTAATAGTATCTCAATTGTGATCTCAATGGTTCCAGTATTCATTTGTTGAAGGATTGGAACCCAAAATGTAAGGTTTAATGCTTGTTTAATAAGTTTAATTATCAAATAGGTAACATTAATTTTATGCGAAAATAATATTATGTAGGGAATTTAATAATTGGTGGAAAGAAATAAAAAAAAAACGATTATTGTGTGGACATTAATTTATTTATTTAAATTTTTTAATTATATGCATAAATTAATTTAATTTATTTAATTAATAGAATTAATTTTTTAATTTATCATCCCATAACATTGTAATTTGTAACCACTGTAATTAATGTATTTCAGCAAGGTTACATTAAAATACTTTTACAAAATTATGCAAGTGTAATAATTAACGGTAACTAATGCATTTCAAATAAATGAAAAATAACTTAGTAGAAACGTTGGGGGAAAAAATGAGGGCGCCACAGACTAAAAACGAATGACTACCTACTTTAACACGAGGAAAACAGGTTGTCTGAACATTTAATTATTTAAATTTTTTGAAAAATCATTTTAAGAAAATAAATGTCATCACATTAATTTTGAAATGATTTTTCAAGTCTCTCGAATAGGTACATCGCACATGCGTTAATTCATATTCAAATTAAATTCTTCAAAATAAAGCATGATTCACGCTACACCGTGCCATGAACGGGCCTTTCACTGTCCCTGCCCCGTCAGGGCTCGATCAAACATTATTTTACACGAAGTTATTCATGCCCGACGGGTTGGCTTGGTTGGTAGTGGCGCTGTCTTCCCAGCCAGAGGTAGTGATTTCGATTCCCACCCGGGGCAAATATTTGTGTGATGAACATAGATGTTTGCACTGTGTCTGGCTGTTAATTATTATCTATACACAACATAGTTTGATCAGATCGTTAAATCGTCAACGTTTCACGATTTGGTCATCGACATTTGGCCAGATCGTATAAAATATCTTAGAGAGTCCATATAACATTAAAAAATTTAGAATTTTAAGAACTTGTTTAATGTCATTTAAGTAAGTGCCGCGGTAGCGCCGGCGAATACCAGAAGCGAATGGTTTTTTCAATAGAAAACAGTTAGGTTAGGTTAGACTTTAATAAATATTAGATTTATTTAAAACTAGGGGTCCGCCCCGGACTCGTACCGTAGTACCATCCTCGTACTTCAAGGAATATTAAAAAAAAAGAATTATCTAAATCGATACACCCGTTCACGAGTTACAATTTTATATATTATGTACATATTATATTATATAAGTATGTTTATCTGCCATCTGGTTGCCATAACACAATAAGCGAAAGCTTAGTATGGGATCAGATCGTGCCGTGTGTGAAAATTATCCTGAAATTTATTAAATTTATCTAAAAAAATAAGGTACTTATAACATGCGGATGCGGGATTGGAACGAAGTTCCTTTCATGTTGAAATAAGTATAATAGGAGGTATAATTAAATAAATTAACAATATTTAGGATTTAAAACATGATAAATGAAATAATCGAAGGAATTTACGCTCGGAGAGCGCTACGCACTTTAAAGCAAGTCTCGTGAGAATTTTTCATGACGCTCGAGCTCTTATTTAGCCTAGCGCCTAGCCAGCGACTGTTTAGTGCAAGTGATTAGTAGGCTGTGTAGTAAAGTGAATAGAAGCGTTTTCTATTTTTTTGCGAGTGGACTGCGAGTAGCCACGTCCCGCGCGCCCTCCCTTCCCCCTCACTCGCAGCGTGCCTGCACTCGCACTAATCACCTGCACTCGCAGTGGCCAGTGAATTGGACACTACTCGCACTACACACCTGCACTCGCACTAATCACCTGCACTCACACTAATCAAAGTGTAAACCAGCCTTTAGCCAGCGTACCGCGCGATAAAAAACTTTGTTCCAAAAAATAGTTCAGAAGTTTTTGCGTGAAAACCAGACCAAAAACAGTCTTCTGTAGTTTTTTATTATAACATTATGTACCAACACGTACCAATAATTAATTATTGTTATGTTTATTATCTGTGCTCCGCGTGAATAAAGCACGAATAAATTAAAACCTAAGTTAAAACCACATTAAAACAGTAATAGCGCCATCTATGGGAATTTTTGGAGTGATTCATCATTCAAGCATCATAATTAATATGTAATTATTATTTAACTGTTCAATGTTCATGATCTTCCCGTAGGAATGAGATGTTTCTCCGCTGTAAAAAGTAGCCCATATCACTCTCCTGGTTTTGTAATGAAACTAAAAAAAATCATACCTTAACGTCGCTTCTTTGTGACTTAAAAGAAGGACAAACAAACACAGTTTCGCATATTAGGTAAATATAGGTGTAGGTATATCTAATGTATATATTGTATTATGTTAATTGTTAAGATATTCTTTATAATAATTAACTACATAATATATAAAAAGATACTTTATACCTATTCATATAAATAGATTTTCTAAATATTAATGTATTTCCCATATTAATTTAAAAACTTTTATTTTAAATTTTAAATTTATTGAAAAGACTTTTTAAGTTGCGTAGAAAATAGATATTCATTACAAAATTCTCCCGGTTAAACATATACAGCAAATTGGTATTTATAGAATACTTGCCAATATAAATTGTCAGGCGCTAATTAATATAAAATATACAAAGATGGTTATTTTGTTGTGAAATTCTTAATGGAATTTAATTAGCTAATTAATATAAGGTTATGAAATATCTTTTAAATAATTGAGGTATTCTTAACTACCAATTAAATTGACAGAATAGTTTTGAGAACTTCATGTGCGAACACGTTGTTTTGGTCTTTTTATTAAATTAATAATATTAGTATAATTTGACAATTCAAATTATTGTACTACTAAGTATCGAAGCATAAGATTATTATAAAACAATATCCGAGTCGCAACTCACAAGGAACGAGGTGTGCTTATGCGGTGAGCCTACGGCTACCGCTTAGCGCCTGCCGCCTGCGGAGCGGCGTGCTCGGGCTCGGGTGGGATTAGTGGCACGGGCAGTTTTATTACGAGTTCTGTGAGGAGCGGGTGCGTTCACTCGCTAGCTAGCCCACACTTTAGGTAAGAAGCCGTTCAATCATCTATTAGCTCATTGACGCCACAGGAAATCGTCTATAAAACGATACATCGACCCCGACCACTATTGAACTATTCAATGCCCCGAATTTCGAGTGGACATTCCGGTGCATTTATATTTAATTATTGTTTTTAACAGCAGGAATAAAGAAGATGGCGAAGAAGAACGGATTGGAAATCGAAGCAGCCGTGGGGAAGTCGGAAGCCACCGAGTCAACCCCCCTCGTGCCCAAGGGTGTAAGTGTTTTAAGCGAGTGAATGATTTAATAATTAAACTAACAAAAAGTTTTTGCATCATAATCAGCGCGGTTAGAAGTTTTTTCACATCGCGCATTTCTGATCGCGTTTAACTAGGTATTATAAGTATATATTTTTTCTATATATAAGTAACATTTATAATAGACTATCTAATACCATGCAAAGATTATTCTCGAACAATATTCTCGTCATTAATTACAGCCGCGCTAGGTTTCTTAACAACATGGACATACGATCGTTTGCTCCATCTATTCCCACAAAAAACCTTTTAGTATCTTGATAAATTCGTCAGGTAGGTACCTCACCCACTGCCGACCTTATAAAAAAAGTTTAAAGTAGTTTAACTTTTTCTTAAGTCACTTTTTAGTAAGCACATTAATTATCGATGAGTGTTATGCTAATTATTTTAGCAATTTAAATAAATAAATGCAGTAAATGGGAGGAAGCATTAACAGCCTGTAATTAATTTGAAATAGTTTATCGTGCAATAGCCAATAGCATAATGATTAGATATTATTTGACAACGTGTAATATTACTGAAAGTGACGTTAATTTAAATCCGTTACTTCTTTCCAATTTATGTAAAGACTTTTGGACTGATGTAATCATCTATTCCTTGTAACTCTTTGATCGATTTAATTCCTTGAATATTCAGTTCCAACTTCCAAGCTATACAATGTAGGTATAAGTAATAACTAAAATTAATTTAATAATATGATATGATGGTAACGCGCGTGCCCACTCGCACGCTGCAACCAACGAAGCGAGCACGAAAGTTGAAACTCTCATACAATATCACTTACATTTTGCGGTCTAGCATGTCCTTCCCTACGTATCATAGTATATTTCAACTAAACGCCAAAGTCCTAAGGACTTAGCTTGCTTGGTAACCAATCAAAGACGAAAATGTAATCTTGTATCCTATCGATTTGTTAATAATGTAACTGAAGTGTAATGTACCCTGGCCACATAAGCACCTAGCTTCTTAAACCTTATACCTTATGACATTTGGTTGCGACATGTAAGAGGGACAAACAAATAAACACATATACTTACATAACTTGATGATGATTGTTCCTTTAACTCCTCGAGGAGCATAGGGCCTTAGTAAACTTTTTCCAGTCACGTCGATTTTGGGCTTTTGCTTTGACTTCTTGCCACGACAGGCCGGTTTTATTTAGTTCAGCAACCACGGATCTCCTCCACGATGCAGGGGGACGACCTTTTCTTCTACGACCATTCGGAGGCGTCCAGTCTAAAGCTGTTTTTGCTATATTTTGTTCCGGCCTCCTAAGGCAGTGACCTATCCACCCCCACTTCCTGGAGCAGATTTGATGGTTGATGGATGGATGATTGGTTATTTTCCAGAGTTCTTCATTGGAAATTGTATCTTACAATTACTTACGACCTATTTAAATAGGATGTACTTATAGATAGCTAATGGCTATTATCTAGGAATTTTGAAAAACTCATCGCTTCTTGCGCACTTCACCTGTAAACCATTTTACTTAATTGCAGTTATCTTTCCTCGGTTTAGTTTGATTTTGAGGCGTAGGTATATGTTCCAAAGTATACACATATGAATTTTAATTGGTACTAAAAATTATATCTCTAACTGAAACATTTGGTTTTCTCTATGTGTCTAGCTTCTACAGTGATACCTACCTATATAATTTTCTAGCTGATGTTTTTCTGAATCAAAACGTACGAGCTTTTTAAAAGTTACGAAATAAATTTTATGTCTCATATTATGTGAAACATAATTATGCTTAAGGCTTATGTATTGTGTCTGAGAATATTTGTTGTAAATGTATTTCAGAATTAATAAACCGCGTTTTAATTACGTCAACAAGTATTTTATTTCTAGGCATCGAAGAATCGGTAAAATACGTGGACTACTTTTTGACAAACAGGAAAGACGAGTTTAAGCTTTAAATGATTAAAGCTGTCGCTACAGGTAGTTGTTTTTAAAGATAACTTTAATGTAATTCGTGAAATAAACACCTTATCGATAATAATATAATTTTATCAAGAAATAAGTCTCGATTTATTAAATAAATGTTAATAAAATGAAACGGTTCGATAGCACAAATCCCGGGCTTAAAAATGTTCCGTTGCATGTTAAAAATACAAATCATATATTTCTACAGCCAGTATTACCCTGGTTTCCTAGACATAACATTAATTAGGTTTTTACTTTTATCGCAATTCATTTTATGGCTTCTCTTTGACTATAGGTCAGGAATAGATTATTGTTGTCTAATTAATTTCGAATCATATTGAATCGCAGATTTATAACATATTACTTTTATTTGTACAATGATCGGCTTATAAACAATTTTATTTGCTTTAAAACCGAAAATAATACATTAAAGAACCTGATGAGTATAATATTATCTTGATTCGTACATATCTTTTTACCCAAGAATTTTAACTAGGAAACCAGAAAATAACTATACAAATACAGTTTTATCTATATATTATCTTGTTTCATTACGCTCGCTTGTAAAAATACTTTTCATGTACAACTGGAAAAATATTATAATTTGATGAGCATAGAAACAAATGACAATAGACTAGCATGTGATATCTTCTTTGTATGTGTGTTACTCGTCGTGTCTAATCAGATGTAAAGCAATGAAACTCAAACTGAATCTCAACCTTACAACTAATTAACCGCATAATGAAATAAAAAACATAGGTATCTAATAGAAATAATTAAATGAAATACTTTAATTTGTATGTAGCTATACTTACGTAAAACTATTGAAAAATGGATTGTTCACACTAATCTTCATAAAAGCAATGAAATTCCATAAAAGAATATTCAGAATAGTCTTGCAGCTACTAGTTATTATTCTGTGGTCTTGCTAAGATTCTG
Source organism: Colias eurytheme (assembly GCA_907164685.1). Taxonomy (NCBI): domain Eukaryota; kingdom Metazoa; phylum Arthropoda; class Insecta; order Lepidoptera; family Pieridae; genus Colias; species Colias eurytheme. The sequence continues at coordinate 214,883 of CAJQZN010040678.1, forward strand.
TCCACAACGACTAGATAAAGTCGAATATTATGCTATTTAACATAATTATCTATTATGTTTCTATTTTTATTGAAAACCTGTCGTGTAGCTAGATAATATTATAATGTACCTACACTACTCAAATATAAGAGAAGAAAGAGTAATAAAAGTATTAATTATTATCCTTAGTGCATATTAGTTGGATTTTAGGAATATTTTATTTCATCATCTTCATCATCATCAACCTACAAATATAATATAGACACGGGACAGGGTCACGGGCACAGGCCTCCCATGAGGGTATATAAATACCGCTAAAAATTTCATTGTCATCCTTATAGGAGAAGGAATCTTTAGAATTTTTATTATTGTACACAAGAATAATATTTAGACTACATTTTTCTACTAAATTAGGTACCGTTTTTGACTTTTTGATCCTCAAGCTTCACTAAGTAATAATTCATCCATATATACAATACACCCTGATAACCATAATATCGAGTTCTTTTCCATTCTTTTTGTATTCTCTTCTTTTTTCGAATTCGCATTCACCTATAAGATTTTATTAATATCTGTGACTATACAGTATACTAATTAGTTTTCATAAACGTATTAAGTTTCACAAAATTGTGGACAGTCTCACAGACGATACAAATTGGAGATTGAATTATAATAATGTGATGTTCGATGATATTGCAATATGTTCTGATACCGGTCTCTGCGGCAATCACATACCTAATGTTTTATTTATTAAATTCTATTTGAATAAGAATTTAGACGAGTTGCGTTATCTCAGAAAACAAGACATTTTTGTTAGACTCTTTGTGCATTGTAAGAAAACAACATGAAGGCATCATTCATATAATATTATCGTGGGTATTCTATTGGTTGGAATTAATATGATAATAATAAATATCCATTATCTATGATATTTAATTAATGTGGAATTTTAATATTAATTTTAATGAGAATTTGTTTTGGAAAGGTAAATAATAAGTAATTATATTTTACTGAAATTTCAATCAACATTTAATATGAGTGGATAAAAACCAATTCGATATACATTTTGTGTCAATATAAACAATAAATTCAGTTTTCCGAATGAGACCAAATATTGGGTAGTTACCTATGTAGGTACCTATTTAATATAATTATTAAAATGTAAATGTAAATTATATGTACTTGTATGAAATTGGAATTTATGGCATACTTTACACCTGAGTACCTGACCTATTTAACACATGGAACTTTTGTCGCAGAATCAAAACTCAAAAAATTAATAAAATGCGTGTCGCGTGATGTCGTAGGTCGTAGAGTGTAACTCCCGCACTCCTGTAACTGAAGGAAACCGTGGGCGGGAAGTTAGTTTCGTTAAACATAGTCGTATATATATGTATTTTCATTAAAAATCAATTTCAAATTCTTTATTTGCTTTTATCAGAATATACCTCTAGGAATTGGTAGAGACACAACTCCATACCTAGATATATTTTTGTAAAAGTCAGGAATTTCAATTTCATATAATACGATCTAATGAACCATCCTACACAGGGTGTCGACACAGGGGATGGCGGCGGCTCCGGCAAGGGAGGTGGCCAGCGGGGCCTCTCCGTGAAGCAAACGGCCATCCTGGTGGCCGGGGAAATGGCCGGCAGCGGAGTCCTAGCGCTCCCAAGAGCTCTCGTCAAAACCGGTAAGCTATTATTGAAAATGCAAAGCGATTGTTTACTTTTAATGTGTTCGTTGTACTATCATTTATCTAATGTCACAGAATCCTTAATAGTAGCTAACGCTACTAATGTAGAAGTGTTTATTAAAATGTTATTAGTATTATTAAGAATGTTCAGAAAAATAGGTTAAAATGAAATTGCAATATGAAACAAACAGGATATAAAATGTCACTCGTTAATTGAAAATACGGTTCGTCGCTTCACAAAGACTTTCCTGGAACAAAAGAGAGATGAGATTTTTATTGAGACACGGTATTTGTTAGGTTTTCTTTAAATTATTTTAACTGCACTGGTTATTTGTAGCTCGGATATAATAATACATGCATGCATTTGTATGTCCGACTATTCCCATAGTTACGCTGGAACCGTCGTGGTTCGCTGCATATTGCAGACCTCAATTCAAAGAAAAACGTCTCTTAACACTTACTGGTTTGTATATATTGGAAATATGTATGTTTGTAAAAAAGCACAGTGAACTCTTCAAACCAACCAAAAACAATTCCCAATTGGGTTTTAGGGATCCTACTCGCCTATTGATGCCAAATTGTAGATCTAAGCTCTTTCAAAACAATGCTAGTGTGATGTGCATAAAGGTATTTAATCACATTCCTAAAGAGCTGCGTGAAATGCCAGGAAATTTGATGCGTAGAAGGTTGAAAATATGGTTGGCGGAAAAATGTTTCTATTCTTTAAATGAATTTTTTAAAGCGTGATATGTATTAATAAAAACCTGTTAATTTTGATGTTATTGAATGTATGTATGTTTATATAATCTGCAATGTAATCGTGAAAAATTTGTATGCCAATTGTTTGGCGAATTGTGTGGACTGTTTTGTTGATTGAATCATGTGACCTTGTATATTGCCACAATTCTGACAAATAAATAAATAAATAAATAAAATATTATAACCTTAATTTGATGTACCGTAATATTTAAATTCTTTTTACTGTAGTAATATGTAAGGTAGTAATAGGTATGTACTAATATTACTAAAATGTGAAGTTTTTATTAAAATTTATCTTTGAGTCTAAAATCTAATATTTCAAAGTTAGAACTTAGAAGTGCTGCAATTTTTTTCACTTCGAAACATTATTAAGTAGTTACCTAGAAAGCAAAAGTATAATAAAAGTATTGTCCAGATCAAACTTGTAATTAAAAATATAATCGAATTACCAGAAGAAAAAACTTAAAGCAAAATTTATTCTTTCTGAAGTCGCTTAACTGAAACGTCTTTTCAAAGTTTTATCTGTCTGCAGTAACAAGTCCATAATTAATAAATTGATGGGAAGTTATTTGTATGACGAGTCGCTCATCTATTGCAATGTTATTGTTCATATAACAAAGCAAATAATAGTTTTACTCAAAGCCTATTTGCTAGTTAAGTACTTTTCTTGGTGTATAATCTCCTTAGCGATTTTTCTTATCGAGTTACAAGCAAAGGGGTGTGGGGACTTTCAATAATGAACTACTTTCAACATTTTTATTTATGCGATAATTTTGTTCCATTGTTATTTTTGAAAAACTGTTTTGTTGTTTCATATTGCTTATTTGTAGTCTTATTGTTTACTTTAACATTGTTATCTAATAGTATACTTATTGATATTTTATTGATTATATTGATCACTTTATTAATTTAATAATAAGTTAATAGCTTTCTTGATACTTTCTAGTTATCAGACGTATCTTCTCAATTAGTGCCAAAAACAAGTCTACTGATACACACCCAAAAATTTTGTTCTTAAATTAGACACAAACAAGTGGGTGTTATATTAAAATTAATAATAACCCAATTGTTACATCAAAATATGTTCAATATCACCACAATTTTGTACGGCTTCACTCCCGGAGGTCGACAACCCTTCACGTATCGTGCTTGAAATGTGAAGAAAGTAGCCGACGTATTTACGTATACTGCTTCTTTCATACACATATAGGTACATATTATTAATACATTATTTTTTTTAATTTAGCTACGTTAATTATTTTTTTAATGGTGCTTTAATGATCTTTTTTGTACTTATAAAGTCTCCTGTCCTATACCTACTTTGAAACATTTTTTAAATAATTATATTTTTTTAACCATTATACACATTACATTATTTTATATGTTTTTATTTATTTACGTATTTATTATTCCAAAAATCTATAGTAATTTAAAATCGGATAAATATTTGTTAACAATTGTTTAGGACATGATTGGCGTTCTGTGAAAGCTGTAAGTTCATTACAAGCTTACAGCTCATAAAATGCGTTTAATACTCAAATTAATGAGGACTCAGCGTATTTATTTCTTATATGTACTTTATATCTATTTATAAACATGCCCAGCGAATTTTGACGTATGTATTTGTAGACAGCGAATGTTACTTATAAATATGAATGTTTTTGAGTAAGCGACTGTAGCCATGCGTGTGAGAAGCGCACGCGACCGCATACCGGCCATTAGACGCCGTTTACACGTCACGTGACAATTACTTTTATTTACATTTCATATCGAAACAGGATTTTGGGAAAGTGCAAAGTATCAGACGAAATTGGGCACATTTTCAGAGACTTACTTTGGTTAATAATTATGTCACTAACTGTATAAATTGCATCAACTGCAGACCGGCCGACGTAAAGCATATAGCCATTAAAAATTATATCGATCTTACTGGATTTGGATTTTCTGTTTAATATTTATAAACATTTTTTTTAAACCTTGAATAATATATTTTGTGAATTGCGATAGGTACTAAATAGGCTGAAATTTCTAGAAAAACAAACCTGAAAAATAATATATTATAGACTTTCTTGATCCTTTTTGATATTTAATATATATTATACCTACATTTGATAATATTTTCCTGTAATCTTGGCTGTTATAGATCTCTGACACAAATACTAGCTTTTTTGATGTGACAACATTATTAAAAATAATTACTTGAAAGGTAGATGTTAAAGCGATTTTACTCAATTCCCTAACGATCTTATGTTATCGATGTTGTGAAATTGATTATGAAACTTAATCACTTGATGATATTCAAGAAGTCGTTTATAATGTGGTCAAGAGAATTATATTTTTTCAAGTTTTTAGAATGTGTTTGTTCGTGGAAAATTTTCGTTTTCCTTACTTATTTTTCAGGAAAATGCACTGTCTGGTGTTTTAAAAACATAGATATATTATCGAATGCGATCGTTGTCCTGGCAAAATATAAAAATATAAAAAACCCAAAAAATATTGATAAAAGAAATAACTTTTTATTTTACATCAATGTGCAATAATTTGACTTTAGTGGTGGTAAAATGACAGGTACAATCTTAGGGTACAGTACAGGCATAGTATTATGATGAGACCTAAAAGATGAAGCAATAAGCCTTGCTAGACTAGACAGTGCCTTTTCACCTTGAAATAATCAAAATTAATTTCATAGAAACTAAAGTATTTTCATTTTAAATATAAACTAGAAATTATCGAATTTAACATTTAAAAACACATTTTTTACGATTAACTCAGCGTTTAAAGAGCAGAGAATAAACGAGTTTTATTCATAAATGTTTTTATAATTAATTTATATGTAGGTATGTGAATATAGATTCTCTTATTAAGTTCACGTCACTCTAGAGATATATTTGGTGCACATACTATCAACTATGTAAGAATTCAGTATTACTTGGCTATACTTTCAATAATTTGTTCAGGCTTGGTTCAGGTTTTGTTTGTTGTTCCATTTCTTGCACTTGCGATGTACACCTGTATTACCCATAGGTACCTACATAATACCTTTTTGTGAACCCTTGTAATATCAATTTGATGAATTAAGGTATATTAAGGTATTACATCAACAAGATGACATCTTTCCTTTAATTTTGTGCCCAAAATCTTTTACTCCTGAAACTTTAAATCAACGCTCAAAATTGCTAAACTTCTTCTTTCCACATAGTTTAAATTCCCCAAAGTGTTAAATATTATTTACCTTTCTAAACCGATATTTATCCATGACACCTTAAGTGTGAATATGTTTCACACAAACTAAAGCAACTTCCTCATTCGCATATACATATAAATGAAAGGGCCGCTACAATCGGTCAATGCACCGCCATCACTGAAACGCACGACGGCACGAGTATCCCACATTTGAGACGAATTTCTGTATAAACCTGTTTCTCGTTTTTTCCACTCACATTATTATAATAACGTCCCACTCGGCGGAACTTGATCCAATAAAAATTGTCCAAAATCAACAAAATGATTGCAACTCTGCTATTAAAATTAGGTACAGTACCAAAACTTTGCATTTATTTTAACTCGGTATTTAATATTTTATGCCAAATTCCTGAATATTTGAAATATTGAAGACATACTATAAGTTTCTTTTTCTCTGGTTACCACGCGAATCGCGATATTATAAGCCGTAGGTGTATGTATTGCAGCCTGCTGCAGGTAGTTTTGTTAGCAACTGTTGATAATGTGCACTAATTAAAATAAAAGGAAGTAGAAATATTGTCGTCCTTTTCTGTCTCATCTTTGTCATGTCTAAGTTGAAACTCTAGCGCGTCTTTTTTACCCACGCTTATCTTCTGTGATCCCTTTTTATTAAGACGTCTAAAACTTTTTGTTATTAAATAGTAGATAACAATTTCTATTTTTTTAAATTTATTTTAGACGTTTTACAACCTATTTGAAAAAAATTTATTAAAACATAAACTCAATCTCAACTTTATTGAAGAAAATGAATGCCAATAAAAATGACATAATATTGAGACGCGTCTTGCCGCGGTCGCTCGCCACAAATGATACGTTCCAATCACAATATCATACGAGGCGCAGAACACTTGGCTCCGTTAATTATTTCCTATCGTAATGTTGCGCAACATTATTCAATAGAACCTTTGCTGACTTAACTAAAAAACTGACGAACAACCCACGGCCGATTTCAACATTCTCGACTTTGTTTATAAATTAACATAATTCGGTTATTTTAGTTACTTTCTTGATTGACCCTATATTTGGAGTACGTGAGCGAGACACGTGTTATCTCCGACGTCAGTGTGAAAGAGATGGAGCTAGAACCTGTCTTACGGGTTTTGTTTTAACGAGCCACGGCCGGAGGACAATCCTCGAGTTATGTATAAAATATAATAACTAAATAGTAATAGACAATACAAACAAATTGTTAACCTTGCTATACAATCTGAGAAACCTAGAAGTTATAAAAAAAGAACCATATCATTCTGTTTTTAAAAAGTATAAAGCACGTGCTTTTTTGTCTGTGCCAGTCTATTTGTTATGCCCGAAATGGGCTTAATACAAAAACACCTGTTTTCTACGTATCCGACATCAAAATTCAATAAAATAGTATTATTTTGTATTCTAATTTTCTACGTCGGTCTTAAGAAGGGTTGAACCTAGTCCTAGTGCATGACGGGTGCATTGCGGTTTCTAATATAAGGTTTCAGGCACACGACACAGTTTGTATTACAATTATTATGAAGGATAATTATAATTTCACAAGCGAAAACTAAGAATGAATAGAAATTATTTATTTTACATTTATTTTTGTCATAAAATAATATTTCCATTGAAGCCAAAGCCCAAAATAAATAATATCTAATGTCAATTTTATTGTAACTTAAACAATTTGGGTAATTACAAGTTTACCAGAAATACATTAGATAGGTATAAGAATCATACGAATCTGGAAACATTTACTACAAACCTAAACCTGCAAGCAGTGAACACCAATAACTAACTACATAGGTATCTAAGTACTAGGTAGGTATAAAAAATAAAAATAAAAAAATTGTCAAAACCGGATTCATAGTGGAATGCCGTGCTATGTAGATTATACATACATAAAAGATACTGGGTACTATGACAAACTTTAACTATTATTTTATATTTCTCTGAAGCCCGTGTTGTTGACCAGTTGTTATCGCTAACCAGCAAAAAAGAGACAGACCGTCACAAAAAACGAAATAATTAAACTTAATGTGTAACACACTCGCGGCCCAACTCCCAACACAAAGAGACACAAGGGATAGAGGTACAACGTCTGCCTATAAGGATAAAAAAGCAAGAAGTATAAAATAAATCGATAAATAGAGGCTTCTAAAAAAGTGCAATTAACGCCCAGACCACTAAGACACCAACAACCAAATCTAATCGTACCTCTTGCTAGAAACTCTGAAACTTCCCTAAAAACCATACCCTCCTTATTGAACGTGTAATTAAGCTAAGCACATAAATCTCAAGTTAACTACATAATTCTTCACAGTCGCTGCGTCAAGACTTTCATAGTATTAATCAACTCTCTTGGCGCTGCTCAGCCGTGAATATCTCACGATAACTAAATAACTATGAAATCTATTTAAATCATAAATTAGTTCTTCCTTTGTAGGCTCTTTGAGCCATTCAATGACTTGATCTAAAATTGTTGCATGTTTATGTTTCACTATGCCAATGCTTTTGCTTTCTGTTTAATAAAACTGCGAAGATGACGCCTTTTACGATGGATAAAATAGGTATATTATGAAATCCTCGTAAATAAGTCTTTCTTTGGTTCTATCGTTAATTAACCTACATTGAGTAGCTTTAACACCCTCTTTTGAAAATTCAAAATCAGTGTACCTAATCATATTTATTGCATACTTTAAAAATACAAGAAAAACATTTAAATATATATAGATTTACAAAGATACATCTAGATTTACATCTGCAAGTTGCAACAGGTCACGTGACACGATCTATTCTGAACTCAAAATCTGAATTTCAAACAGTATTTACTTATCTAAATCTGCCGTGGGACAGAAACGAATGTTTAGGTTATCTTGTTAATCTGTATTGGTATTCAAATAGATCACAATCAAAACCAGCTCAGACTGATTTGTTAATACCTAACGCCAACAAGTTTTGCCGTCATTTTGAATTTTTATCACCCATTATGCACAAAATTATAATCATAAGGTAGATATAATAGATCTGCTGTTTCCTATAATATGATGTGTCTATCTGTCTATCTATACTTAGCTCATTATAATATGTTCCATCAATTTTTTAGCTTGACACTTTGTTGTCCATATACATATTCATATTTAATTTTCACGGTCTGCTCAGTTTTTTCACCTCATACCCTTTTTGGAAACGTATTTGTCCACATTTGTCTCTTACAAAAAGACATAGGTTAAAATAAAGTATTTTTTTCAATCGGTATCTATTGAAGGTTCGTGCTATGGTTTAATTATAGATGTTTCTATTCTATATTCTGCTGTCATTAGTTTGAATAATTAAATATATTATTGTGGGTGAAAAACAGTATTTCTCACAAAGCGTATCTTATATATAAAATTCTCGTGTCACAATGTTAGTCTGTATACTCCTCCGAAACGGGTCGTCTGAGACATCGGAGAGAAATCGGGTAAGTCTGAGAATCGGCCAACATCTATTTTTCATATACATAATATACCACGGGGCACGGGCGAAGCCGGGGCGGACCGCTAGTAGTTATATTATATTATATAGCTTTGCCCTTAGTAAGTTGTGTAATTTGATTTAAAATGTCACATAGTTTACATCATAAAACCGAATTTTATCTAATATACCGACCATAGCTTGGCCAACCAGTTAATAAAAACATGTTTTAGATATCTTTGAGTATGTAAATATTAAGAATTAATAAGCGAATTGAGTCGAAATGATTCGGAATCTTCAAGTATTACAAACAAATGTGGAAGTAGGTGTCTCGTAGACGAGATTTCTCCTGCATTTTGAGCACGCACTCTTAAAGTTTCCCCGCGAAATTATGTGCAGTAATACTTATAATTATAACGACTTGACACTCGTCACTCGCCTAACATCATTACACAGATCTAAATCTGTATTTGAGCCGCGCGAGCATGACAGTCGTTCCTCAATCGAATTTCGATCCAAATTGGATGGAAATTCATTTAGGTTTCCTAAAATTTATTTTGTCTCGTAAACAAAACTTGTATCAAAAATACTATATAATTTATCTTTCATAAAAACGAATATCTAATAATACATAGTTCAAAGTACGATCCTCCTAATAATTGTGTTACTAAGAAAAAATATTTCTCAGATTTCCTGTATCTCTCAGAATTTTCATCCATTTCTCCAATTACCGAACTTTTTATCATCTTCGTTCGATTGTCTTGTATTTCCTTAAAAACTGTACGCCTCCATTTACTTGAACTGCAAACTTACTCTTCCGAGTAAGCGATAACGTTGGTTTTAATTAATGTTATATTGAGATTCTGGTTTGCTTTTAATTGAAGTATAGTGTTACATAGGGAACGCTGCAATTCTATATTTAACTACTTCGAATACACTTGCAAATTTTCATATCATGCTGCAAATGCGAAGTTAAACAATTATGTTGTGCATTTTGCAATTGTTCAATTAAAGTTGCTGTATTTAAGCGAACTATTTTTTCAGTCTTAAAGCATTATTTGAGGCGTACACTTTTTTATATGCAATTTTCCAGCAATGCAAAACTTTCTGATATCCAAATTGTTTTTTCTCCGTCGCCCTATTTTAAACTTAATTCTCGTTGTTTGCAGGATGGGTCGGCATCCCGATCATCATAGTGATGTGTATCATCGCAGCCTTTAGCGGCAAGCGTCTCGGCGACTGCTGGACCATGGTTGAGAGCCGCAACCCGGACATGCGGACCAGGAAACGAAACCCTTATGCTATTATCGCTAACGAGGCTTTGGGACCTATTTGGAGGTAAAGACATTACACGTAGGAGGCCATATTTGTTATGAATATTTACTTATCTTTTCCAGGATTGATTCAATGAAATTTATCTAGAATAGGAATTTTTTTTAACTGTTCTGTGGCTTATGACAGTTCGTATCAAATAGAAATTCTTAATTAAAATTTCTAATTTTTTATACATTTTCGAATATAGTATCACAATTTTAATCGACATGTTATTGAAAACCTTTCTGTAGAAACATTGCGATCCACGAAATATTACATTACAATCGACATAAAAATCTGAGTGAACTTTGAACTATAGATGCCTGACATAACTAACAATATGTTCGTATTCCCAGTGTGGGCGTGTCCCTCGCGCTGGTGGTGACTCAGTTCGGCATGTCGGTGGTGTACCTGCTGCTGGCGGCTCAGATCATCGAGCAGATCTTCCTCTCGCTGATGCCCAACGTCACCATCTGCATCTGGTACCTGGTGGTGGCTGGGGCGGTCACTCCGCTGCTGCTGTTTGGCACTCCCAGGGACTTCTCGTAAGTTGGGTATTGGTGGGATCATTTGTAGATTTATGGGGTAGGATTCGACTCGACTACCAGAAAAAATAATTTAGTGTATATAAGAACTCAGAAGGTATTTTTATCAATAGCATATCATCTAAGTAGAAACTTAATATCATGGTACTACAAACTCATTCATTTCTTAAATTTTTTCCACAGGTTGCTAGGCTTCATCGCGTTCATATCGACGGTAGTGGCTTGCGTGCTGTACTTTATCCAAATGATGAACGACATCAAGCCCTTCGTGTTCCGCTACGGAATCCACGGCTTCACGGACTTCTTCCTGGCGTTTGGCATCATCATGTTTGCATTTGGAGGAGCTTCCTCCTTCCCCACCATCCAGAACGATATGTCTGACAGATCCAAGTTCAATACTAGCCTGCAGTACAGCTTCCTGGGTGAGTTTGTTGGAATCTTCATCATCATTGCCATTGTCAAGTGCGCTTAGTGTAGTGTAGTATATTAATATATCTTTGATGTTTCGTTTGTTAATTTTATCATCATTTTTTCTTTTAGTTGTTTTTTATTGGAATGTTATTTTAAAAAATTTACATCTTTCATTTTCAATTTTTGTAATCGAGTAAAATTAATGAAGCAATATCGCTCTTTCGGCCCAGCGTATCATAAGTTAATTAACCTGGGCCAACGTGTATACTCTTTAAAAAGTTTTTCATATATATTTCCGTTTTACATTACATTATTTGGATATTGCAATTTTGTGTTAATTAAAAATGATTCAATTTTAATTGAAAACAAGTTTCTTTTACCTAACTTGTTTTATTATATTCTCTTTTATTTGTCGTGTTTTGTTAGCTCCCCCCCCCATTAGTTAATGCTCTTTACAAAACTTTTTTCTCATTCATGTTAGAATTATTATATTGTACTAGCGGTCCGCCCCGGCTTCGCCCATGGTAGTTACGTTTTCTCTCCATAAGAATCATCCTCGTAATTCAAGGAATATTACAAAAAATAATTATCGAAATCGGTCCACCCGTTCACGCGTGATGCCGTGAACAAGGGAAATACGGATTCATTTATATATGAGACTGGAGGTCCGCCCCGGCTTCGCCCGTGGTACATATTATTATTATTTCGCAATAAAAGGTAGCCTATGACCTTTCTCGGGTATCAAAATATCTCCATACCCATGCAAATTGGTTCAGTAGTTTAGGCGTGATTGAGTAACAGACAGACAGACAGAGTTACTTTCGCATTTATAATATTAGTATATAGAGATTTACCTCTTTTCTAATACATTATTATCCTTGGACAGCAATCCTGGCCCTCTACCTGCCAATCGCCATCGCCGGTTACGCAGTATACGGTGAAGCAGTAGCCCCAAATATCGCCGCATCTTTATCAGCTACACCTTTGTCACTCGTGGGGAATGTGTTAATGGCTGTCCATTTACTGGCTGCTTTTATTATCCTGGTGAACCCAGTTTGCCAGGAGATGGAAGAGCTGTACAGTGTACCTAATGGTAAGTGAATTTACAATATTGTATTATGCAATGAATCATGAAGTCCTCTAGAAATTAAAGGCTAAAAAATACCATGAAATCAAATACTAGAAAATACCATGAACTCCTCTTTATATCTTTCTGGGGAAGCCCACAAGGCAACAGCTGTAACAATACCAATATATTACAAGTGTTGACAGGTAACCAGTAACCACTTACCACCAGGCCCTTTGCTTGCTCTAAAATAAAATAAATCTCACACACTTTTTTTTGAAGTGAAAAACTTCTTTAGCGGCGTTGGGTATAAAATCTTAAACTCGCGTCAGGACACGTGGCCTGATCGAAAAAGCTTAAGACGGATGGATATCAAACATAATCAAGTTTTCACTTCTGCCGGCACTCCCGGAGTGCAACCCGTCTTTTTATTGAACAAACGATCTCGCCTGATGGTAAGCTGAGATGTAACTAGATAGAACTTCCCTAGAACTGACCTCTTTCTCCAGACTCCGTGGGCTACCGGACCCTGGTGCGGCTGTCCATCATCGCCGGGATCCTGTTCATCGGTGAGAGCATCCCGCGGTTCTACACGATACTGGCGCTGGTGGGCGGCACCACAGTGGCTCTGCTGACCTTCGTGCTGCCTTCCTATTGCTACCTGAGCCTGCTGAATAAGGGCCCGGGTGAGGGACAGGCCCCTATGTGAGTATCAACTAGCTGCGCTCCGCGGTTTCACCCGCGTGGCTCCACTCCTGTTGGTCGTAGCGTGATGATATATAGCCTATAACCTTCCTCGATAAATGAACTATCTAACACCGAAAGAATTTTTCAAATCGGACCAGTAGTTCCCGAGATTAGCGCGTTCAAACAAACAAACTCTTTAGCTTTATAATATTAGTAGTTATAGACAATGTGATTTTGTATGTATGTTTGACAGAAAATTACTGGACTGTTTTCATAAATTCAAAGCAAAAGAGCCCATTTTTGCTCATGCACATTTACAGCTGATAGCGACAACCATTCCCGACAACTTTTTCTTTGCTTATGAGTGCACTTTCTTGAAGTTTTTTCGGATAAAAATGTTGCCTATGACATTTCTTAAGGTCTTGTATAATATGTTGGAAGTTGGAACCATATCGATTCAGTAATGAGATTATGATGTCAAAATATTTGAAGAAAGAGTTACTTTTGCTTTCAAAGAATTAAAGCTTTCAAAAATTATATTGGCTACATTTCCAGAACAATAAAATTTAAACCTTGAAAATATACAAAACTCATATTTTCTCACCAGCACCGCCTCCGGCTGGACGAAGCTGTTCTGTTGGGAAGTGATCACGGTGGGAGTGGTGGGAGGGATCTTCGCCACTTACAGCGCTCTCAGCGCCATCTTCAGCACCGCACAAGCGATGCCGTGCTATCTGCGATAAACACACTTTTTGGGGTAATTACGGAGTGGGGAGAAAAAAAAACAAAAAATTCACAAAAAATCCACATTTTTTGCATCGAGCTCACAGTTTTTTAGTTTTACATGTCAGGCGTTTGAAAAAATACAAAAAATTGCATTTTTGAGCTCATTTTTTTGCAATTAGCTCAGTCTTCCCAGGTGGGAAAATTCATTTGAGCTGATTGTTGTTGTAAGAAAAATTGTAAAAATCAAACGATCCTTCGAGGTGGAAATCACAATTTTCGAAACTACCCTACATTCGGAATTACCCTGAAACATTATTTTGAGAGCAGTGCGGATAAAATAACATGAACACAAAGGGCATTACACAAAAAATTGTAAAAACTTATTTTTTATAACAGCCCTAATACGAATTTGCATGTTTTATGCGTTTTACAGAGTTAATATACTCTGCTGTTTATTTGTTTGTTTTTACTTTGCTAATAGATATTTTATTATTAAGGTGTCCAAGAACCCATCGTAAAATCCTGCATTCTATATTGCGTTAACAGTTTGCATTTTTATTTAAGATATTGAGATCAAATAATATTTATACGGAAAGTTAAGATTCAATTAAATAAGATCTAATACTAGGTACGATAAGCTAACACTATTTTGTAATAATAGAAGTAGTTATTAAGGGGTTTTAGAGGGTATTCCCTTACTACTTTTGATCCGATAGTTTTCAAGTGTACCTAAATACATTAGTTTTTAATTTTATGTTTTCTACCTTACTTTAAATAAAGTCTTTTTAATATATCAGTGTTTTACTTGAGAATACCCTTTCTTTTTAATTCCATACAAATCAAACACAAAAAATCACTTCAGATATTATAGAACCTACCCACCTACCTGTGCCTACCTGTAAAACAAGTAAAAATTTGATTAAATATAAACAACATTAACAATCTCATTTTTTTCATATTAATGTTTTCAAATTGTTTCTCATCAAACGTTACATCATTAATTATTTTATAGAACGACCTTCCAATATGAGAACACTCCATAAAATGGAGAATAACAAATACAAACTTATCAATTACATAGTAATTAATGTATGTTTACATCAATATTACTGCTTCAAAAAAAAACATATATTTTGTCAATTATTACAATTCATATTTCATTGTTTATGCTTAGGTATTTATTTTGTCTAAAATGGTCGTCATATATTTAAGAAAGACGGAGTAAACGATCATTATAAATAACATACAAAATTGTAAATGAATTTCAGAATCTTTCGTCACAGCCTCTTAATATAAAATCAACAAATTGCAAACGTTCATCATACTACTATTTTTCATTATAAAAAAGCCATTATTTCACCTCTATTAATATAATAATATAGTAAATATAGTAATGTTTCCCACATTACAATTTTCTTGCACATATTAATAAAAAAAAATCAATTATTCCTATTTGAAATATAAATCGTCATAAAATCTCCGTCGTCACCAATATTCTGTACAAGTGAACTCAGAAGAGATTACCGCAGAGGTCAGCGGGCACTCTGTGCACGCACGCCGTTAGAAGCACACGTATATCACATGTAAGTATTTTATTATTATTTATTATGCGAAACAATTTAGGAATTGCGAATTTTAAGCTATGCAAGATATTTTTTTAATGTAAAAAAATAAAAAAAAAATTTTGAAAAAAAAATAAGTATAAGTTATACAAAAAAAAAACTTTTTTTAGTCCTTCCACTATTTATAGTTAAGTGACTAATTTTGGAAAAAAATTGACATAGTTAAAATTTTCATATTTCACGCAGTTTTGCGCTGGATTTGTTTAACCCCTTATCAAACCACACTTTGTAATTAGTGCGACTGCTTATTGTATCTAAAGTATTTCGACTAAGGTCAACAGAACGTTCATTGATAAATTTTAAGTGGTGTAATAAGTTTAAGTTTGATTTTCTCAATTTGTCTGCAGCAGTTTACTTTAGGAGCAATTTTTTTAACTCTTCCCTGATTATCTTTTTTGTAAATTTTACGAGAAAATGACAAATAAAATCCGTTCAGATGCTCATTAGTTGTATGTGATGTAGCTAATACGACTTTTTTATAAAAAAAGTAGGATCAACTACATAGTTATATAGCTGATGTAAAAAAATAACTTTTAAAAAAATCTGCTGCATTACAAAAGTGTATGCTACACGACAATCGACAGTTTAAATAGATCTTTAAATACAACAAAAAGGGGCCAAGGTCACCAGAAGATATTGTAAGTTACTTCCGAAGGCAATCTTTATCTAGTTCATAATATGTAAAATAGTTATAAAAATCAATAGCATACTACACTTCTAATTCTATTCTTCTTTTAAATATGTACATAAGATTTTTTTTACACATATCACACAAAATGTGATCAAAACCATATCAAAACTCACTACTACATTCAAAATAATACGTCGATTTAAAACATCTGCAACAATCAAAAAGAAATGCTTTTATAAGCAGTTACTATGAATATAATCAACCATTATGAATACAATATGATGATTTAGATTCAATTTATTTTATGACATGTATTTAAAAAAAAAAATTTTACTTGATCTATGAATTGTGCTAAATAATGTAATTTTTAATAAAAAATTTTTTAACCTCAATAATTGTGTTGTGTACATACAATTTGACTGGCATTTTACCGCAACATGTGATTAAATTTGTGTATAATTAGTCCAAATTGTCAGCTGTGATGTGTACCTATTTAAATAAATAAATAAAAAATAAATAATAAAACCAACTTTATATACTTTCAAACATCCATATCCGGCTGATGTAAAAGCTATGAGGGAAAATAATAATCCCAATGCACAATAATAGAACTTAAATCCTAGTCTACTATTAACCTAGAACCGTGTTTTGATACTCGCGTTCCTGACTTATACTGATAGGTCAACGTAAACTGTTTTCTATGTAGCAAAACAGTTATATTGACGTCAAAATTATATCGCACATTAGATCATCGATTGACATAAATTAGCTACGAATGTATACTATTTTCAATTATTCACAATAATTATTAATGTCGATTTGAAATCCTGATGATAACGAAAGTCATAATATTTTATTAAATAATTATGAATGAAATTATGGGTATTATTTATATATTATTTATATATACGAATTTAATAAAAAATAATTACAAATTTTAGACTTTTGGAACTTTAATGAAATAAGTTAAAAAAATATCTACATACCTTTAAATTAAGTTTTAAATTGTTATGTATATATATCTAAACGTAAATTGTAAATTATGGAAATGTGTCTCATATATTATGAATATTTCTTTCAGTACCAAAAATGGCACTAAGCTGTGTAGTAAGGGCCGTCGCACGCGCACACCGCACCTCTCTCGTCTCTTGTTGTCGTAGAGCACACACATTGCAACACAAAGGTATGTATTTATCCTATTTCTTTGATTTTTTATTTATTTATTTTTATATAGAAAAGTCCTTGGTATGTATTATTTTAAGCTGAAACTGCAAAGGAGAGAGAAAATTTAAGAAAGAGTTGGATCTAATATCGATCTATTGATCGCCTACTTGCCTATAAACATTGAAAGTAAAAGGTAGGGAGAAAAAAATGTAATATAGAATATTCCAAACTGTACGAGACAATTAAAGCTATGCGAAATTAATATAATCCTTGTTTTAAAATAAAAGCTTCATTTTTATAAAGCTCTTTTTTAGGGTTCCGTAGCCAAAATGGCAAAAACGGAACCCTTATAGTTTCGTCATGTCCGTCTGTCCGTCTGTCCGTCTGTCCGTCTGTCACAGCCGATTTACTCGGAAACTATAAGTACTACAGTGATGAAATTTGATGGGAATATGTGTTGTATGAACCGCTACAAAAATATGACACTAAATAGTAAAAAAAAGAATTGGGGGTGGGGCCCCCCATACATGTAACTGAGGGATGAAATTTTTTTTTTCGATGTACATACCCGTGTGGGGTATCAATGGAAAGGTCTTTTAAAATGATATAAAGTTTTCTAAAAAACATTTTTCTTAAAGTGAACGGTTTTTGAGATATCAGCTCTCAAAGTCGTAAAAAGTATGTCCCCCCCCCTCTATTTTTATAACTACGGGGTATAAAATTCTAAAAAAAATAGAGGTGATGCATGCTAATTAACTCTTTCAACGATTTTTGGTTTGATCAAAGTATCTCTTATAGTTTTTGAGATAGGTTGATTTAACTGTAATTTATTATATTTGCTGCTACGGAACCCTTTGTGCGCGAGCCCGACTCGCACTTGGCCGGTTTTTTAAATAAGAGTCTGTAAGCTCACGCAATTATATTATACTGAATGTTACATGGCCTATTTTGCGAAGAACTTTTGCGATTGCACAAAATGTTTTAAATTTTAACTAGGTACCTTTACATTCATAAAGGCTTTTGTAAATAATTATAAAAAAAATGTAGTTGAATACTAAATGACTCGCTACACTTTGTAAGCACTTAGTTAGGAACGTACCTTTATTAATTTAATTGTGTAAAATATTTTCTGCCACTTAACTAGCTAAAATTCATTAAAATTAAAATGTATAAAATCGTAAAGTTCCACTTTGCATTTTTCATTAAACTACGAATAGCCTGGCCCTGGACACTTGTTAAAATTTTAATAAATTTGTTAAATTCCACGCAAAGTCGCGTCTGCAAGTAGTGAATCCGTATGAGATACAAATGTTTACAATTACATCGATGTTTATCCAACAATTATTGTCAACATATACTTACCCCCTGCGGCGTAAAACTTATTCGTTGATAAGAACATGATAAGATTGACCAATTCTGATGAAACTTGTACTTGGACGTTGTAACAATTATTGATGAAATTATGTAATAGGTAACAACTTTGAGTGTTATGTATTTTCGAAATAAACATATATGTTTATAAAAATATATATATTTTTATCACTAAATATCATCATCTACAAAAGAAGGAAGATAGGATAAAACGAAGATATAAATAAACTTGGAATTAGAACGTGCATAGGTACACGTTCCTACGTTCATAATATAATGTCTAAAGTAGACGCGACAAACATTTGGGTATTCTTGATGTATAATGAACTAAAATAATACTTATTATATTTTCTCAAGTGTAGATTACTATATCAATAAAATAAAAATGACTTTTTGATGATAATAATTAATTTTATTAATTAGGTATATCTATCATTCTCCTGCTACATGTTGCGACTGTCTTTTAGCTTAGCGATTTCGCATTTATTTTCATTTATTCTAATATTTTATTAATAAAGTTATTTTTTATATTTACAGGGCGTTTATACACCAAGAAACATGAGTGGGTGTCAGTGGACGGTTGTATTGGAACAGTCGGCATTTCAGACTATGCTCAAGTAAGTAGATTTTATTTACGACCAAGTTTAGTTGAAAATAAATAAAGAGTTTGAGTTTTGACCAAAAGCATGGTCATGCTCACGAGATTTGCAATTGATGCTTTTGAAGTTTCATGCCTCAGAATAAAAAATAAACTTAGATAATAGCAAATTAATTAAACACCTTCTATGGGTGGAATATAACCCGTAACATTTTCAAATGAATTATTTGTTTGATTTGTTTTATATTTAGATGTAGTAACAAGTCATTATCAAAGGGCAAAGCTGTTCAAATTTGGGTTAAGATTGCTTGTTACAGTAATCGCAGGACAGAGGTCAGGCGCGATCGCTCTCACGCATTCTTATCTATTCATTATAATTATAAACCAACGGTACACGAGTATCTGTTATTTATTTTAATTAATTGGTGAGTTCACCTGTCGTAGGTTTATAACATACATAGGTATGTAAGACGTAGGTAGGTACCTACGTCTTACCTATAACAAAAATTAGGAATCCCTTGCTTCAACATTGAAGAGAAAATCTATTTCAATCAATGAACAGACATACAGACACTTGTTACACGTACCTCTCTTAAGGGAAATTATATAAGTAAAAGTATCTTTATAGATTTGACCGTCTTGGTGAACCTCTCAGCTTTTTATACCAAAAAAGATAATTAAAAAAAAGTGAAATAATATCAAATAATATAAAATTGGAATCAAGAAGTTGCTTAAAAAATATTAGTTCCGGTAAAGGGTTGTTCTAAAGTCTTTTCGTTGTAGAATCAAGTGAAGAAAGTTTTCCTTAATAAAAATAACTGCGTTAAAAACAACCGACTTCAAAAACGGAAAAGTAATAAATAAAAAAGATTTGATATTATTAATTACTACATATTATTTAGATGTGCTATTTATTAAAAAGCTTTGATGTCGGTGCACGGGCTTAATACTAAGTGCTTAGTTTTTGGCACTTTTTTTGGTTGTTTTTAACGCAGTTATTTTTATTTAATACTTTTTAGTGTATTTTTCAACACGAATCAAACGAGCCCAATCTCGATAAAGTTGAGTCAATATATTACTGAGTTCCTATGGCCACCTTCAGATTCCATCATCAAATCAGCTTTATGTCATGATAATATTTCATCGCTATCTAATTTATATACGTATACAAAATTTCAGCTCAATCGGTTACCGGGAAGTGAATCAAAGTTACTTGCTACATTTCAATTAAGTCATCGAGTACAGACAAAAATGCTCATAAAATAAAAACTACTGGGCCTATCCGAATAAAATTTTTATGGGACCAATTCGACACCATCCCGCATCGAACAAAAAAAGAATCACGTAAATCGGTTAAGAAACCTCGGAGTAATCGGTGTACATACATACAAAAAAAAAAAAA
>CAJQZN010040679.1:0-51290 GCA_907164685.1 Colias eurytheme
ATACTAGCGGTCCGCCGCGGCTTCGCCCGTGGTACCTACATGTTTAAACTATCCTATCTCTCAAGTTGGATCGAACTGCACATGGTGTGCGAATTTTATTATAATCGGTTAAGTGGTTTAGGAGTCCATTGAGGACAAACATTGTGACACGAGATTTATATACAGTGGTGGACGTTTAATTAGAAACACGTAACAGGATGAAGTAGTCATCAAATTTATTTACTTTAGTGTATTAACGTTTTAGAGATTAAGCATTATTTCATATGTAATAGATCACCCGTTTATCTAGTTTTACAAAACATTGCTTAATTTTAATCAAACGTTAGCTTAAATTAATAAAATTAAACAACTTTTAGTGAAATCTGATTTCCGAGTATTTTCAGTCTGGACAACAAATTAGAAACAGCACGGTTTGAGTGTTCCAAAGTCAAAACCTGTTGAAATGCCGCCAATATTTTTTTCTTCTACAAATATTTGCACCGTTTTTTAAACATTCCATCTAAAAGTTTCTGAAAATTAATTTGCTTTGCAGTACAAATGGGTAAAAGTAAGATTTGTGACCCATCAACAAGAAAAATAATTTTAAGTTTACATTTTGACAAAAACTGGAGTTACAGGAAAATTGCAAATCGTTTAGAGTGTTCGATAAAAAGATATTCAATGATACCGTTTATTTAAAAGAGCATGGGTACTTCTGATTAAGTGCCTAAAAAAGCTCGACCATGAAAAACCACTGCTCGCGAGCATAGGCAAATAATTCTTTTCGCAAAGATGGATCCATTTAATGGTTCCAATTCTATTATAAAATATGTTTTTGCAAACGTTTTAAAATCTCATACAATCTAAGCCACGACGTTGTAAAGCCGTTGTTGTCTATAAAGATTATAACAGTCTAAAAACAACCCCATACATGCCCATACTATAATGTTTCCTCCGCCATGCTGAACTGTTTATTTATTATCCTGGTTAACTGAACGACGCGCGTATCCTTTGTCATCAAAATTGATTAAATTAATTTTAATTTCATACCAAAATAAAACATTTTCACTGGCGGACTGTCCACTAGTAATATTTCTTAGTAAATGAAAATCGTTGTTCCCTGTACTGCCTAGTAAGAAGCTGTACTTTCCTGGCGTCTCTCCCAAAAAATTTTGCCTCGACTTACTCCCTGCGAATCGATCTCATCGACACATTGCGAGGTTCATCTTCGGAAAAAACCTAATTTAATAATAGAATTTGAACTTTTAAATGGATCCATCTTTGCCAAAAGAATCATTTGCCTATCCTCGCGTGCAGTGGTTTTTCATGGTCGAGCTTTTCTAGGCCGGATCGGAAGTACCATGCTCTTTTAAATAAACTATAGCATTGAATATATTTTTATCGAACACTCTAAATAATTTTCAATTTTCCTGTAACTCTAGTTTTTGTCAAAATGTAAGCTTAAAATTATTTTTCTTGTTGATGGGTCACAAATCATACTTTTACCCATTTTTACTGCAAAGTTAATTAATTTTCAGAAACTTTTAGATATAATGTTTAAAAACGGTGCAAATATGTGTAGAAGAAAAAAATATTAGTGGCATTTCAACAGGT
Organism: Colias eurytheme; assembly: GCA_907164685.1. Lineage (NCBI taxonomy): Eukaryota > Metazoa > Arthropoda > Insecta > Lepidoptera > Pieridae > Colias > Colias eurytheme. The sequence goes on from CAJQZN010040679.1 coordinate 1,594, forward strand.
TTTGACTTTGGAACACTTGAACCATGCTGTTTCTAATTTGTTGTCCGGACTGAAAATACTCGGAAATCAGACTTCACTTAAAGTTGTTTAATTTTATTAATTTAAGCTAACGTTTGATTAAAATTAAGCAATTTCTTATAAAACTAGATAAACGGGTGTTCTATTACATATGAAATAATACTTAATCTCTATACGTTAATACATAAATGTAAATGAATTTGATGACTACTTCATCGTGTTACGTGTTTCTAATTAAACGACGACCACTGTATATGTATATTAAGATGTAACATGGGAGCCAAGTTCAATCGTCGACTTAAGTGCCGAAAAAATATTTAAGATCTAAATGTGTGCCAAGTTGAAAATGAAAATGAAAAATGAAAATGAAAAATGTGTGCCAAGTTCTGTAGACAGTCCAGAAATTTATTTACAAAGATGTATTAAATTCTTAGGTGAAGTGAAAACTCAATTGAAAAATAAATTTCTGGACTGTCTACAGAACTTGGCACACATTTAGATATCAATTCTTTTTTCGGCACTTAAGTCGACGATTGAAATTGGCTCCCATTTTTACATACAGGGTGTCCCAGAAATCGACGTCAAGCCGAAATTTTCTGACAGATAATGCCAAACGACTTATCAGAAAAATTAAAAAAAAAATTAAGTCATGTATTTTTGAAGTTATGGATTTTTTTACACGCTTTATATTAGCTTCACCTGTATGTTTGTAACCGACTTCTTTGGGCGCGATTTTGACCCACTTTAAACGGTAAACTATTATTATTATTTTAATTCCAGAAAATGTACACCATGTGACAGTTTTTTTATTCCTGTTGTTACAAATATTTACTTTTTGCCAATTTTTTTTTCTCTTACGTCATCCCGAATAGTGCTTTTTGTAACCTGTGATCCTAAACCCTGTGCCGATCACTCCAACTTGTAGGAAAATGTCATTTTATACCGTACCAAGTTTTCAAAATTAATTTTTCGAACTACTTAAACTGATCGTCCTGAAAAAAAATGTACTACTCCAGTTTGGCAAGTAGCTTTAAAAGTAAGCGCATTTAATAAGGATTCTAACGTGATATAACACTTACTCCATTATATCTTAAATCGGCTATAAAAAATTTTTTTGTTAAACAAAGTCTGTTTTTAACAATTTCTTTGAAATTACAAAAAACTATTCTAGTGTACCCAAAGCGTTCCTAATGACAGCGTGGTTTAAATAAGATGGAGAGAGACATTCCATAGTGTGAGCGAGACAGATAGTGACGCTTATGACATACGAGCGCAAATAAGTGAACGAGACAGCATTACAGCCGCTTAGTTCGAGAACACCTTAACGAGGAATATCCAGACAGATGGATAGACTAAGCTAACAATCTACTATTTTGCTCATATGAATTCAACAGGCGCTAATTTTTACCTTCTTACAAAATTAATGTTATTAAAAAAAAATTAAATTCAGATTAATTATTAAATTCACTGTTTTAAGATTTTTTCCTATATCCTATAATATCCTAGATTACAAAATTTGAACTTTCTAGGTCATCTGGAAGTGGGTTAGGTTTTGTATATCTATGAGTCAGTCAGTCTTAAAAATTGCGATTTTTGGATATTAATATCTACGCAACTGTTTAATCTGTATTTATGAAATTTAAGGTTCTTGTTTATCTCTATAAATTTGGTTTGTTTAAGTTAAATAGTTTTCGAGTTATAAGGGGGTGAAAAGTGGCTCCAAATGGTTCGTGTAATATTACACACGGCTGCTGTTCGCCAGTTCTCTTCTCTTGAACTCGGCTTGACACGCTTTAGTAATAAAAAGAGCGTATATGCCGAGCACACGTGTCAGAAATGAAACTTCTTTGATAAGGTACAAAAATACCAAAACCGTCGCCTTACTCCATATCGTGACGGTATTACCATGACGCGACAATGGAATTTTACTCTCAACGCGCTTAAAAAAGTTTCACTTAAGCGTAAGGCGAAGATTTTGGTATCTTTGAATCTTACCAAAGAAAGTATCACTTGTGACATGTATGCACGACACACACGTTCTTCTTTATAATAACAACTAGCTTACCGCCCGCGGCTTCGCCCGCTTGGTCTAAAACCTAATAAATTATATACTAAAACTTTCCTCTTAAATCACTCTATCTATTAAAAAGACGGGTTGCACTGGGGGAGTGCCGGCAGAAGTGAAAACTTGATTATTAACGTTGAGCATGTTTGATATTTTGGAATGGTATCCGTCTTACGCTTTTTCGATCAGGCCACGTGTCCTGAACTCCTGACGCGAGTTTAAGATTTTATACCCATTACAGAAAAAGTGCTCAACGCCGCTAAAGAAAATTTCACTTCAAAAATCGTAATATAATTTCTCACCTCAATAGTAACGACCGGCAGATCGACGCTCACATCCAAACAGCCGTACAGCCGCCATTTTGTCTCACTGATAACCGTCAGCGCGCCGGCAACACGTCCCACCGCGTGACGCAGTAGTGCGGCTGACCCACTAAAGTGTACGGATAGACGTTGGACCACTTCGGATTGCGATAGTTCCGTGTATTCTGTAGATTAAATTATCTTGAAAATTTAGGATCAAGTATTCTGTGTAACAAGTTTTGTTAAAAAATTGGTTGTTTGTAAAGTAGGTTTACGATCGAGATGTTTACGTGATAACGTCTTATTGGTGGCAGCGCTCGAGATGAGACGGGAGATCGGTCCGTCTCTCTCTCGTTATACCTGCGATCGCGCTCGTGAGGTTTTGGTGTGACACAAGTTTCTGAACATGTCACCCGACTAAAACGATTTTAAAAATGTTATCACGTCAAAATTTGTAACAAACTAGCAAAACCCGGCTAACTCCGTTTCGCCACCAAAGACACCTTTTCGTTGCTATAAACCTCACGGAGCCCGAGACCTTTCCAACGAATGCAAAACCGTGGAAATCTGATCGTGCGTTCTGGAGTTATATCGTCAGGAAGGAAAAACTCGACTTATTTTTATATAGTAGATAAAAGGTAGTAGCGCATGCACGAAAACTATATCATCTCTAAATGGCTCAACTTTAAGTGTAAAAAAAAAACCCTTGTTAATCTCGTTGGTTAATTTTTAAACAACTCTGATTACCACCCACACACATCTTGAAAATAATAAAAAAATATATTGTTAATGTATACAAAAAATAAAAATGGACCTAGAACAGATCCCTGCGGAACACCAACGTTGATCGACGCGCCGCAAAAACATTCTCAATTATCAACAACGGCCTTCATCCTATTCTGAATGTATAAAACTAATAACTAAGAGGTACTAAACTTAACATTAAATTCCATAGTCAGTCATATACTAATAAAATGGAATGTTCTACGCAGTCAAAGGCTTTAGAAAAGTCATAAAGCATCCCCTGATAATAGTCACATTGCTTCTTTAAATAAATGGCAACCTACAACATATTGATATGATCTTCTCATTGTCACATTCCATTCTCAAAAACATTTACTCAAATAATAAAAATAGCCATAACTTTTGTATGCAAGGTGTACCTCAAGGGATTGTATTAGAGACCCTATTTTTAATCTTATTTTATTTGAATGAATGACATTATACCTATAACGAATAATAAAATATATTTATTTGTTGATAACATTTCAATAATTTAAACTGGAACAAAATTGCATCAAGCATCAATAACGATGACAGAAAAACATTGAAATAATACTTTTTACAGTAAAATTAAAATAATACTTACTATTGAGATCAGAAGGCGCCAGAATGTGATAGTTGAAGTTCCTCTTTACCAGGATACCTTGCAATTGTTCTCCTGGCTTCGGTGGTTCCACCGCTAGGGATCCTATCACCTGTATTGGTAATAAATTTATTAGGTACCAGTTCATTTAGATTTTTATAAAAGACTAGCGGTCCGCCCCGGCTTCGCCCGTGGTACCTACATGTTTAAACTATCCTATCTCTCAAGTTGGATCGAACTGCACATGGTGTACGAATTTTATTATAATCGGTTAAGTGGTTTAGGAGTCCATTGAGGACAAACATTGTGACACGAGATTTATATATATTTAGATACCTTAGCAGTCTTATCCCCACGAAACGTAAGCGCTAGTAATTGCGTATTCCTCGGCGTGTGCACGGCCAGTCGAGTGCGGTGTTCTCTCTGCAGAGCCGCTTTCAGACGGGACATCTCGTTCTGTTCCCCGTGCACTAACACCTGCCGAGAAAAAGATATATAGACATCATTGACTGACCGGTTGACTTGGTTGGTAGTGGCTCTGCCTTCCAAGTCAGAGGTCGTGGGTTCGATTCCCACCCGGGGCAAATATTTGTAAGATGAACATAGATGTTTGCTGTGTGTCTGGATGTTAATTATCTATATAAGTATTTATTTAAAATTATATGTACATATGTATGTTTATCAGCCATCTGGTTTCCATAACACAAGCGAAAGCTTAGTATGGGATCAGATCGTGCCGTGTGTGAAAATTTTCCCGAAATATTTATTTATTTATAATATGATAGAAAGAGAAGAAGACAGATAGGCAAGAAAACATACGATAAAAAACAAGAGAAGAACGGATGTTTATCCGAATGTGATCTAACCTAACCTGACCTAACCTAACACGAAAAGGACACAGAAATAATAAATCTGACGACGGAAATAGAGAAACATACGTTAAAAAAGGGGTGGGTGTGCCGAGCACAGGTGTCAGAAGTGATACTTTTTTGGCAAGATTCAAAGATACGCATTACTCCATGACTTGACGGTATTGCCATGACGCCACCTTAAAATTTTACTCTCAACGCGCTTAAAGAAGTCACTTCAACAAGAAATAACTGATAAACAAAGAATTGAATGAAATAAACACAAAATCTTGCCGTAAGCCAACATGAAATAAAAGAATAAACAGAAGAAACTGGGACCGGGAAAAATTACTACTATTTTTATCTATTTTGTTAACGATTATTAAATTCATTAATTCATACAAAATAGTAAATTTATCATACCTATAATTGAATACATACCACATGAGGCGGTTTCAATATATTGATGAATTCCGACGTTTGCTGATAGTCAGTATGCGCTGAGAAGGAAATATAGTCGACTGACATCTTGAGCGGGAGCTTCTGGCCCGACATCGTTGTTATTTCTTCCGGCTCGGATAGAATTGTCTTTGCTAGCGTGCCTTCTACACAATAACCTGGGAAAATATATATTGAATTAATAAATACTTTAAATAATTAACAAATTATAGTGATACATGTTAAATGAATATAAATTATTTAGATATAAGTAGCTTCAGATAGTAGTAATAGGTCTCAAGACACTAATACCCAAGAGACTAATGTCCCTAATCGCCCATTGGATTCGACATAAACTTTTACACATTATTTATCATTTTAACACACAGTTAAGCTAAACATAAGAAAAAGAAGTTATGAAATCGGACATAAGAGTAATTATCTCAGGGAAAGAGAAGACTAGGTGAGAGATTTATTAGTCTCTTTATAACAGAACTTTCAGTCTAAAGATTTAGATGGCGATTATTTTTTATTTATTTATTTGTTTACTTCAGGCAACAAATAGCAGAATAAACAGACCTTCGTATTAAAACTAAAAATAAATTAAAAAGGTATATGTTATCCAGCTATTCTCACTGAATGACTTGATTTATATCTTACCAGCAATAATGACCCCATTCTTGGGGTCGGTGCACCACGACTCAAACAATTCCCGGGAAAGACCAGACTGCATCATTCCGGGGGAAGCCATGATCACACACGGACCTATGTCCTCGAAATGGTCTATACCCTGAAAATGCAAACGTTGGTGATATCTTATACTGTTAAAATGCGAAAATTTGTAAGAATGTATGTTTGTTACTCATTCACGCCAAAAACTGTAATGGAAAATTGGTACAGATATAGATAATAGTCCTGGATAATCACTGGATGTATTAAATATTTAGGAAAGATATATTGATAGGGCTATAGGCTCTGCTGTGTAACAGATTTGTGTATTTGTAAGATTAAAGCGCGTCACACACGGTGAAGATACTATAATATTTTATGTTAAGATTCTCTAATATAAAATATTACAGTATCTTAAGGTATCCGGTATCAGCGTTCTGACCATCATTTTTCTTTTTGTCATTGCGTACTAAGACCCCTGTAGAACCGCCATCCTGTTACAAATGACCCGAAACGCTGACACAAAATTTCGGGGACTTAAGGATCCAAATAACATTGCGCGTACGAAAGCCTAGAAACCGTAGTTGCTAATTTTCTCTCGCTATAGGAGCTAGTCCTACAACAATAAGGTGTCGGATATGATCCTTTTTAGATAAAATTATGCGGCAGGATAAATCCATTCAAGTATCATTTTAAGCTTTCCTTATCTACTCGTCCATGTTCTTTTAATATAAATATTATTACAATACTTATTTAAAGAAACACTTTTATCAAGTATCAAAATAATAGCCACTGTCTTCATCTTAGACAAGACCTTGATAAGAATTCGGAGGTCACAATGATTAAATTCATGATGCAAGGTGAAGGTCATGTATGATATAATATTCCGTTATACTGTTGTGTTTTATTCTGAAAAGTCAATGACCCATATTGTGAGAACTTGATATATCGGAACGACTCAATGTCAAGATTTTTGTCCGTGAAATGAGACGTAACTGTCATTATCTGAATACGTCAAATTATTGCTTTTGATCGAAATGTGAAAACGAATACAAATCGAGAAGCCGCATGTGAATTGTGAGGTAAGTTCGAACTTTTCTGTTTTATTTTAAAAATAATAAAGAGATTATTAGGTTGTATTTTAATTATTTAATTTTGAATTAAATAATTGTATATTTTTATGATTGACTTTTTAAATTGTAATCTGTTTAATATTGTGAGTTCACCGGTATTGATAAAGGTATCTACCGGTATGAATAAATATTTATTTTTTGTTATTAGTAACTAGCCAGATAAGTGAGTAGCCAGTGAAATGAGTATTAAAATACCCTTTTTACGTTTATAAATATGATCGATGCGTATTATATTTATTTCTTGGAGGAATTTGCTATTAAGCGATAACTTTACTTATTATTTTTTTCAGACGCCACCATGATTCCAAGTTCCATAAAGAACCGTCTAATCCAATGGCTGGAAGACCATCGCGAGTTCGTCGTATGCGCATTCTGTCTGCCCGCGTCATTCCTGTTCACACTTATCCTGCGTATACGCAACGCTGTTCGAAGATTTTATAGCGATCCCCAGAGACATGATACAGCCGTAAGGGAGATACAGGCGAGGGTATGGATTATAAATATTTAGTTATATTAAAAAAAGCGTGTGTGCCAAGTCCGAAGTAACTTATTAGACAAGATTCAAAGATACCAAAATCGACGCCTTACTTCATGATGTGACGGAATGCCTATATTTAACGCGCCTAAAGAAGTTTTAGTTCAATAAATAAATTCAGATATTTTGTAACGTAATTTTGCTTGAAGCAAATTGCATTATCGATGAAACAGACTACAGAAATCGCATCATTGCATGATTGTTAATAATTGCATCACTCGTGACATAATTTCATATTTCCTTTAAAAACTACATAAACAAAACATACAAACTATTCCAGGTGCAACAATGGAACAAAATCCCGGACAAAAAGGGTCGATTGCTCTGTACATCGCGACCGAATTGGCTATCTCTGTCCACAACTTTTTTCGAGAAACATCTACACCATCGTGTACCAATCCCATTGTATGACATACTCGAACTGGATGAAAGAGCCATGACTGTACGAGTGGAGCCAATGGTCACTATTGGAGATATAACTGTGTATTTGATACCGAAGGGATATTCTTTGGCAGTTACTATAGAATTGGTCGACGCTACTTTGGGAGGTTAGTTGAACAAAGTATATATTTTATTTAGAACTGTCTGCGCTCCGCAGTTTCACCCGCGTGGCTCCGCCCCTGTTGGTCTTAGCGTGATGAAATATAGCCTTATAGCCTTCATCGATAATTGGGTTATCTAACACCAAGAGAATTTTCCAAATCGGACCAGTAGTTCCTGAAATTAGCGCGTTCAAACGAACAAACACTTCAGCTTTATAATATTAAGTATAGATTGAAATATTAAGCTTTACGTTAATAGAATGTTTACGTTACGTTATGAAATGTTTGAAACACAAAATAATGATCAAAATTCAAATTAAATTAATGAGCAAAAAAACATGTATTTCTACGAACGTTACAATCAAAATTGTTAGCGAGTCATTTAAAATTCAATTTAATAAGTAAAACGTTAACAAATTAATCGAAATTTCCAGGACTTGCGTTTGGCACTGGGATGTCGACACACTCTCACAAAGCGGGCCTCTACCACGAAACAATCACAAGTTACGAAGTAGTTTTAGGAGATGGATCTTTGGTAACAGCCACCGCTGATAACGAATATTCCGACCTATATAAAGCATTACCCTGGTCGCACGGAAGTCTAGGTTTTCTCGTCGCTTTGACGCTCAAAATAGTGAAAGTGAAACCCTATATAAAGATAACATATACTCCTGTCAAAGGCCAGAAGAACTACTGCGACTTGTTACGAGAAGTTTCTGGAGCGAATCAAGCAAAACCAATTTACTTCCCTGACTATATTGAAGGCACAATCTTCAGTAAAGACGAAGCTGTCGTGATGACGGGTGACTATTCAGATTACGACTCTAATATAACCGTCAACCACTGCTCTAGATGGTATAAACCCTGGTTCTACAAACACGTCGAATCATTTTTAAAGAAAGGCGAAACCGTGGAACTTATTCCCTTAAGAGATTACTTATTACGACACAATAGACCTATATTCTGGGTCGTTGAAGACATGCTTTCATTCGGCAATCATCCAATATACAGGACTTTATTCGGCTGGCTTTTACCACCGAAACCAGCTTTCTTAAAGTTCACCACGACACCGGGAGTAAGAGCCTACACTTTCACTAAACAAGTGTTCCAAGATATAGTTCTACCGATACACGAATTGGAGAAGCAAATTGAAATATCTACAGAACTTTTCGACAAATTCCCATTACTGGTATATCCGTGCAAAGTAATTGATCACGGTCCATCGTCCGGTCAACTTGCTCGACCGCAAGCTAAATACATGGTACCCGGTACTAATTACGCAATGTACAACGATTTAGGAGTTTACGGCGTTCCTGGTAAGGTGAAAGATAAAAAACCGTATAACCCAGTCAGAGCAATGCGAGCAATGGAACAATTTACTAGAGACGTTGGGGGTTTTTCGTTTTTGTACGCGGATATATTTATGACAAAAGAGGAGTTTGGAAAAATGTTCGATCTGTCTTTGTATGAAGTTGTAAGAAAGAAGTATAGAGCGGAAGGAGCTTTCCCGCACTTGTATGATAAGGTTAAACCAGAGATTGACGTATTTGCTATTGGCGAAGAAAATGCTATATCCGATCAATAGATTGTTCTAGAATGTCTATAAATATATACATTAATAAACTCTAGATGGTGTTTCATTATAATAATAATTAATATTGATAAAAGCTATTTATTTCCCATAGATTAACAACTTTTTCAAATAAAGTAATATTCTCTATAGAAGATATCATAAAATATCCGAAATCAAATCTTATTCATTGTTTTTTTAATACACATAAGAGAAGTGGTTTAAAATGCCATTTCTTTAATAGGTACACTACCGTTTTATAAGCTTTTTTATACATATTTTCTTTTTAAAACATTCACTTACCTTCAAGTTAGATATATGCCTGAACACAAACGGGTTATTGACAGCAATCTGGCGTCTGATTCGATCGTTCATAGCATTCACATATGTTTGGTACACCGCCATACACTTCTTGGCGAGAGACGACGCGTAGTATATCGGGATGTCTTGTAGTTCGGGGTGTAGGGACCAGTACTCGTCTGGAAATATAAATTTAGATTTAATGACTGGCCGGTTGGCTTGGTGGCCCTACCTTCCAAGCCACTGGTCGTGGGTTCGATTCCCACCCGGGCAAATATTTGTGTAATGAACATAGATGTTTGCTCTGTGTCTGGGTGTTAATTATCTATCTAAGTATTTATTTAAAATTATATATGTATGTTTATCAGCCATCTGGTTTCCATAACACAAGCGAAAGCTTAGCATGGGATCAGATCGTGTGTAAAAATTGTCCCAAAAAAATGGGACTTATAAGAAGAGTGCATTTAATGAAACAGATAATAAGTTATGAATAACAACAAAATTACAACAGTAAATAAACAATGGTTAGTAAGGTATCATGTGCATTTTATTTACGTTTTATAACAATATTCATAATCGTGAAAATAATTAGATTTAGATTATTGCTAGTGATTTGTATTCATTTAATTGCATAAAATACAATGTAAGGCAAAATAATAAATTATCGTTGTTTTTTTTTTACATTATCCTTAAAAGACACACGCATCTACAGCAACGTAACCAGTTTGAATTTGACATTTTTTGGTTTTATGGCATTCAAATGCTTTAAAAATATAAATTTATAAATAATATAAAAAATTCGATTACGAGGCGGGACTCGAGCCCGCATCCTTTCGCGCCAAACCGGGGCGAACGCTTGACCAACTCGGCCACTCGTGACCCGCCAAAGCGATGGAATTTATCAGATTCTTTTTTTTCTTTCTTTATATATTTATAACGTAGCATTTCTTTGGTGGAAAAGCACTCTAAACATTTTTTTAGTTTAAACTACATATATTACTTATTTTATGACATCCATTTAAATTATGTCTACTTCTCGACACTTTGAAAGCAGTTTAGTTATGTTTTTTTTTATTTATTTCAGACAAAAATTTAGTATTTTATCTGTATCTATAGTATTTTATCACCACACTTGGTACATATGCGCGACGCAATACACTTACCATCAGGTGACGTCTGCTCTGTTACCTTTTCTTATATATGTGTGTATATATATATATATATATATATATATATATGGGCGGATGGCCATAATCATCAGAATCACCCATATCTTCAGTAAATTATAATGTTGGTGGAAACAAATGAATCATCAATGTTACAACAAATGTTATGTAATCGCACAAATCTATGCGCTAGTAATTAGGGAATCACTTGATCAATCGCTTTTAATTAATTTCGATACAACAATGCACAAGATTACTCGGAACAATAGCGATTCGTCGCAAACGTGGTGCCGTGGCAAAGCCGTTCTTCGTTTGTAACCAAGCAACGTCTGCAGCCGACCATCGACGCGACGCTCCGCTAGACCGACAGTTGTCAAATCTCGTTCCGATGTAATTCTCATCAGCCAGTAATACTTCTACCAGCCAGTAATACTCCTACACGGCCATTCTGACTTTCGACCGTCCTCGGGCGCATCAGATTTCAGTCCTGTAACAATAACACAATCCATCGGAAGGGTATCTGTCAATCTACCCGCTCGCCCATCCTGACAAGCTAATACGTTGTCGTGGTCTACGTCTACTACGTAATATTACGGTCATACAACAATAATTGTCTCAGAATGAAAAAGCGTGTGTCCTTTCGACCACTCATGGACCGGACGGCACCTTTTTCTGCTCACACATGACATAACAAACAATGCACTCTTTATCGGCATGTCCTATCCTTAGGACCAACTTTTACATAGTATCATTTGGACCGGACGGGTGTGTCCTTTCGACCATGTGCATGGACCGGACGACACTGTCCCTTCGACCAAAGAACACTTATGGTTGAATCGGATAAATGTGTCACTTAAACCAGCCGCTATCAGCAGCATGGCCCGGACGACATTCCCTTCAACCACCTTAACACACCACATTTGACATTACTCGATAACTGTTCTCACTCAACGTGCCAACATAGTTAAGTAGACTTCATGCAAACAATGCTTACAGATTACTCATAAGTTACGGATTGTCTTGCTCTGCATGAATTTCGACCAAGTTTCGACAATTCATGGTCAATGATTTCACGATCTCAGATGTTACCTATGTCACGCCACGCTTTATTGGGACCGTTTTAGATAATCGTTAGCAAACTTTTCAAAGTGCGCATCACACTCTCTACTTGCCCGTAAGATGCCCAAGATCACTGCGCACAGTATCTGGCAACTTACTAAGATAGCTCTATTTTATCAAAAAGCAAGACGACCCGCTTTCAAACAAAAAGGAGACTGACTCACCGGATTACGGCCTCAAGATGCCACTCGACAGTCGTTGTTCGCAGACATTAACCTCTTATTTTGTAGTAGCTCTACCTCCTTTTTAACCGACATCATCCTCTTTCATTACAATTTGTTGCTACGTGTCCACTGTCCAGCTTGACCGCATATGTAGCAGGTTACGGTCGCAATTTTCTCGGGAGCACGTGTTGCAGTTAACGGATTTTGTTGTTTAGTTATCCCAGAAGAATCTTCTCAAAGACGCTTTTTACAGTCGGCTTGCCGGTCTCCGGTCATTCAACAAAAATGACATTTATCAAGAAATCTTGCGTCTGCAATTCTAGGTTGCTCGTTAATCTCCGATATTCTCTTTAGGGAAATGCCTCTTAAGATTCTAAACAGCTGAGGTTTGGTAGTCATAGTATATGCGTTTAGCTCACGGCGTATGAAACCATCCTTCTGACATAAGAGTTAAGACTGATATTATGACGAATTCAGTTATATCATCTTCTGGCATTCGGTTTTAGGTATAGTTTCGATCATATTCCATAATCGCAGGCCAGCTTCTGCTACGGTTTCTTTTGTTCCAATTTGAAAATGCAATATTTCATCAAAGTAGTCTTAAAATAATTTTGGTTTACAAAATCTGGTCAGTAAACTTTGTTTTACAGTCTCCCATGTCATTCAAATTTAACTTTGTCAAGCAAGAGGCGGCGCAGCCTTTCAGTGCATAGGTAAGAGCCACAAGTAAATCTACGCCCTTTAAATTTTTAGTCAGTACTATAAACTCTGTAATCTTACACCAACCTTCTTCATCTACGTCTATATCTTACGGATTAAACTCAACGAGTTTCACTGGACTAAACTGAGCGCGGCTAAACTGTACATTATAGGGCGTGGAGTTGAGAGTCGTAATTTTTTTTGTGGTTAGCTATTGTCCTATGGAACCTAAATCTGAAATTTCACAGCGCGAAAACTTTTTGTTTTTGAGTCACGAATTTTTGAAAATCGGAAAATTTTACTCCATTTTATCTTTGAAACGCGAACTTACTGTTATGACAGTGTCAAATTGACCTACAGCGATTGTCAAACGCGTTTCATTTCAGGTAAAACATTTCTATCTAACAAAAAAAATATTATAATTTAAATTTTATTTATGAAATTTGTATATTTTTTAACAACAACATTAAAAATAATTATTATTAAGTATAGTTTTTGTAAAATAGATTAAATAAAATAAAATTATTAATATTCGCAATTTATAATTTAACAAAAATATTAATCGAAGTGTCTAGTAGTCCGCTAAACGGATGAATAAAATAAATTAGTCGTCCGATTACCGGATGAATAAAATAATTTAATCGTCCGATTATTCGGATTACTAGATAACCTTTTAACACTAAAGCTAGTTGGGTTGGACTAAAGCAAAGGGGGCGCAGGACTTTTGATGGAGTTGGTGTCATTTTAACACCTATTTATTATTGTTTTATCGTAAAGATAACGCTAATATAAGCATGTTTTATAGGAACAACTTTTCTCTAAAATCAAAAATGGCGGAGATATTCACCCTCAATTCGTTAGGTTAGGTTTAGGTTAGGTTAGCCTTTAGGTTAGGTTAGGTTAGGTTAGGTTTCTTAAAAAAAAACTACACAGAAATAGGAGCCCCGCGAAGCGGGGCTCCGTCGACGCGCAAAAAAAAATCAAATACCTACGTGTGCCCTCCTCCCCCCACAAAAAACCTATAATACGTGCGGCAGTTCTCTAAAGAAACCCCGATAACCTAACTATATAGATAAATAGATGTTATCGGACGATTAAATTATTTTATTCATCCGGTAATCGGACGACTAATTTATTTTATTCATCCGTTTAGCGGACGACTAGCGCTGTCCAATATTAATTGTACGCTTTGTACCGTGGAACAAAACAATAACGACGTCATTTTCAGTTACCGTTCGTTTGCTGCCTTTCAGTCGAGATCGTTTCGTGCGTACTCCTGTTAAGCCCTAAAACTGTACAAAACTATTAAACTTTTACTTTTAGCATACAAATAGGTAGCGAGGAGCGAAGCGACGAGCGTGTTAGGTTAACATTTGAACTGCCGCACTCGCCGGGCGCGGCAGGGGCACGCGCCCTGCGCGCGCCCGGCTCGTGCCAGAAGCGACTTTAGGGCGATTCCCACTCAAACAAAAAAAAAACTACAGGTCATACTAATGTCTATTACATTAAATCTGTCATATTTCAAATCAAAGAGCTAATGCAATATTACTAGTATTGAAAACTATTATTGTAAAGTAATAATTAATATTAATTGCTTCAGATCAATGTGGAACTGGAAAAAAATACCTAAAGCAAAGGGGGCGCAGGACTTAGAAAATTTTTGATGGAGTTGGTATCATTATAACACATATTTATTATTGTTTTATCGTAAAGATTACGCTAATAAAAGCATGTTTTGTTGGGGCAACTTTTCTCTAAACTTGATAATTACCAAGATACATGACGGATTGTAAAATGTAAATTTTTTCAATGATGGAATATTATGTATTCAATATTAAGCTGCGAAAGTCCGAATCTAGCTAAAAAACGTTACGCTAAAATAAGCATTGCATTATCATAAGACTTGCCACAGAACCGAAGCTGTCAACCCCGAATTCCACGTGGTCTTGTCTGCCCTACCCCTAGAGTGTATGTAAAAAGCCGGAGGCGCGGAGGGAGAGCAGCCCTCGCCCGCCGTGACAAAGCTCGGGAGCCGTGCGGAGCGGAGCGGCTGAGGCTGGTCGCCGAAGGCGACCAATAAGCTGAAGCTGCGAAGTGGAGTACGGGCGACCGTGCTTTGTCACGCAAGGGCGGAAGGGCTGCACTTCCCGTAGCGCCGGAGCTAAGGCAGTGTCTGAGACAATATAAAAAAGACATGAGGAGATAGGGAAAGGGTTAGGTTAGGTTTTATCATCAATCTTTGAGGGCGAATATCTCGGCCATTTTTTATTTTAGAGAAAAAGATTTTTTTATAAAACATGCTTATTTTAGCGTTTTGAATAAAAATTATGTATTTTATGATTCCTATACAATTTTCACTTTAGATCAAAAATTTTCTAAGTCCTTACTTTGCGCCCCCTTTGCTTTAGGCGGACCAAAACTTAATTTGTAAATATCTCGAAAACTATTAATTTTCGCGCCCCCCCCCTTTCCGGGGGAGTTTCCTGGTACCCACCCCCCCCCTCTCCACCCCCCACTACCCCCAAATTCCACGCCCTATAATGTACAGTTTTACCCTGAGCGCTAGCAGTTACCATCGGCGATTGCGTCGTCGCTAACATCCGAGTAAGTAAGACTTCCATATTGCTTAGCAATTTCATGGCGCTATTTTTGTCAGATGGTTGATATTCCTCGGTCAGTAGCGCTTGGTAATCCCACTTCTGATATGGGCGGATGGCCATAATCATCAGAATCACCCATATCTTCAGTAAATTATAATGTTGGTGGAAACAAATGAATCATCAATGTTACAACAAATGTTATGTAATCGCACAAATCTATGCGCTAGTAATTAGGGAATCACTTGATCAATCGCTTTTAATTAATTTCGATACAACAATGCACAAGATTACTCGGAACAATAGCGATTCGTCGCAAACGTGGTGCCGTGGCAAAGCCGTTCTTCGTTTGTAACCAAGCAACGTCTGCAGCCGACCATCGACGCGACGCTCCGCTAGACCGACAGTTGTCAAATCTCGTTCCGATGTAATTCTCATCAGCCAGTAATACTTCTACCAGCCAGTAATACTCCTACATATATATATATATATATAGAAAAAACTATTTTTTTTCACACAATAATATAGTATTATATCGTCTCCTATAATAACTTACCCAATATAAGCAGCAGTTCCTGCGCCCTGCCCAACGCGAACACGGGTATGAGACACCGCCCCCCCCGCGTCACTATATCGCTCACTAAACTAGTGAAGCGGCTCTCTCGTTCCTCGCGCTTTTCGTGGATGTGAGTGCCGTACGTTGATTCCTGTTGGTATATGTGGAATTTATTTACTTATTACTAAAAAAGAGACAAAACGAATAAAAAGTGTGGGTGCCTTATGTAGATCTTATTATATTATGTACCAAATTATTTTACAGAGGCAAGGTGGCAACACACAATAAGAAATAATAAATAAGTTATATCCTTTTCTAATTAAACCTAAATATAAATCACAAAACGAAGAAAACAATAAATATGTATCAATAAAAGCAAATGAGTAGACACAAAACTCTACTTACCAAGAAAACAATAAAAAGGTTGATGATAACTTTAACAATGCTTTTGATAAAGTCAACAACATTTTGCTACTTCAAAAATTTGTTAATTACTAGATTGGAGAATGATTATTAAAATGACTATAATCATAATTGCATAATCAAACTCAATCGGTAGCTGTTCATAACTCTATCTCTGTACTGCACTTTGCGCAAACTGGTGTTCCACAGGGCACTCACATGGGACCCCTGTTATTTCTTATATTCAATAACGATTCAAATATGAAATAACTATAAAACATATTTTAAATTATCTGTTTTTACCAAATATTTTATAAAAAGTATAAAACACAGGCTGCTCTCAGTCTAATTCTTATGGAATACGTCGATCATTTTCGGTACCCTATCTCAATTTCAAAGTAGTGAATTTTAATCACTAATTGATACATTTAAAAATGTATACAAAACATAACTTACTGTAATTAACACGTCTGGATGAACGCTTGGTATTTCTGCAGCCATTAAATGCCTGTCTTCTTGACGTGAGAAATCTCCTGTGTATAAAACCTGAAACACAGACATAAAAATTATTATATCCAATGTCTATGAATCCTACTGATATTTTAAATGCGAACATTTATTGAATGTATGGATGTGTGTTGGTTAGTCTATCACATGAAAATCACTGAACAGATTATGATGATAAATCAAAAATTAAGTCTAACAGTATGATAATTTCTGTAGATGTATTGTAGTATCTTTTTAATTATTAGGTTAGGTTTGTCTATACATATTAAGGTGATTGCAACGATCTGTTCCCAGCCAATATCCCGCTAGATGGCGCTGAATTCTACATTTCTAGTTTATTTGAGTTTTTGCGTAATTGGAATAGTCATCAAACCTAGGAATAGTCATGGCGGTTACTGAATATTATATTTTATTGAAATATGTTATATCATTGCCTTAAAATCCACCCAATTCGGTAAAATTATGCGTTTTAACATCTGTCATTGCATACAGGGTCGTTTACACACACAGACGTATACAAAAATGATAAAGATTTAACTCTAGATGGCGTGAATGTAAAGCGCGTCACACACGGTGAAGATACTACCTATAATATTTTATCTAATCTAGTAATATTTTATATTACAGTATCTTAAGGTATCCGGTATCAGCGTTCTGACCATCATTTTTCTTTTTTCGCTGTAGAACCGCCATCCTGTTACAAATGACCCACAAAGGAGAATGACCACGGGTGGTATCGGTAAAATTTTAGTTGTGCCACGTATTCGTTATATTGTTAATTCCTATTTGTATTTATAATGATCATATGTATCAATATTAAGTCTTAATTAAACCGGATAAATTGAAATAATAGTAAAAGTAAAAGTTTTTCTTTTGAAACATGTATGAACTTTCGCATTAGTAGGAAGTAGGATTGTTATAAAAATAAAAGTTATATTTGTTGGCGTAAACTATTTTATTGTAATTTTGGGAAATAAATAATGTCAAAATTGATTACCTACAATAAAACGCAGTTTTATTTTATTACCTACATTACACTATTGTTTTTTTTTTATCAAAACATGTATTTGAAGTAGCAAATATGATATTATGCTGATCCAAGCATTTTCACTCAAAACTAATATCACTAATGATTTGTAAAAGTAAATTATTTCAAAATACATTTCATAACCAACAAGTAAGAATAATTATTCATACAACAACAAATCAAAAACACTATTTACTATGGAAAAAAAACCAGGAAGGTGAAAAACATATTTACGATTTCGATGCACTCGACTTTTAGTAAAATAATAGGTAAAAATATTATTATGGTTTTGATCACAGACATATCTGTGG
Source organism: Colias eurytheme (assembly GCA_907164685.1). Classification (NCBI taxonomy): domain Eukaryota; kingdom Metazoa; phylum Arthropoda; class Insecta; order Lepidoptera; family Pieridae; genus Colias; species Colias eurytheme. The sequence goes on from CAJQZN010040679.1 coordinate 19,928, forward strand.
TTTTGATTTTAGCTACTAGTATCAGAAAGCTGCGTGTTCAATGCACGTCGGGGTCCCACAACTGTGGAGGAAGGAAGGTAGAATACCTCCATCGAATAAGTGAAGTTTCTCGACATACTCGATTTGCCGGCCGGCCTCAATGAAGATTGTCCGAAAGTTGTATATGTGCTCTGTAACGAAAAAATTTCGCTAGCGCGATTCAGAGTGAGGTGTCGTACAATATACCTAATGAAGTTTTTCATCTTTTTATTTTACTGCAAATACAAAATAAAAATTAAACAATGGTAATGTAAATTCTAAACAAACTACTACCAAAATACAATTAGAACAAAAATCATTTGACTTGTTTATTTCACCCAGAGGCCAGAGGCGGCTCGTGACAAAATTGTATAGGTGTTCACTTGAAATAAAACAACGAAAATACAATAGCGTTCGGGATGATTTATTACAAAAAAATGAGCACCACATTTTATAAATGTCTATAACACTAAAAATTACAAAGTACAGGCTATTTCAAAACGAATTCAATGACTAGGTATCAATAATTAGTAAATCACCGAATTTGCATTCGCGAGCGTAGGTATCCATAGTGTTTGTCACTGACGGTCACTGACCTCTATAACTTATAGTTATAGAGGTCAGTGGTGTTTGTTGTGTAAACATGTATGTATTTGAGTAGTTAGTAGCATATTATATTCTGAATTTCTGATCCATGCCTATTCACTCAAAACTAATAACACTAATGATTTGTAACAGTAAATTATTTCAATAGGTAGGTATTTGAACATTTCCCAACAAGACGTAAGAATAATTATTCGTAGGTATACAAGATACAATAACAAATCTAATACACTATTTATTATTTTATTATTTACTAGCGGTCCGCCCCGGCTTCGCCCGTGGTACATGTTTACGTTTTCTCTCCATAAGAAGCTAGAGAGCTAGCGCAAAGCTACCTGTATGTATTTGACCAGACCTGGATTTTTGTGTGTTGATTCCCCTATACCTACTATACATGAGATGAGGAGTCACTAAGCCCAGAGTGGTGGACGGGGCGCGCGCTTAGGTAAGACAGGTGGAAATTTTTGGCGAACTTTGAAACCATTTGACCACGTCTGCCATTTTGATATTTGAAAATAGATTATTATTACTATCGGAAAATAACAATGGCAGACCATTATCACGCGGATAACATTCTGGCAGACACTTATGAAAGTGCTGAAAAAAATACAATTTTGAAAGTATTTGACCAGATCTGCCATTCATATATTTTATTTATTAGGGTCTTAAAAACTTATTTTCGAAACGGCAGACATTTTCATTGCGTACAGACTTCAGCAGACAACAAAACTTTACAGACTTCAGCAGTCAACAAGACTTAGCTTCTACATGGTCAGATGTATATATGTATTACGTTCCCTGACCTTACATCAATGATTTACTTTATTAATGTTTTTATGGTCATTTACATTTAATTTTGAAAACTATGGAATAAAATTTATAAATTTGATGATACAAAACTAAATATACATTTGTAAAGAATCTCAAATATAAAGTTGTGTTGCAAATAACAAATCATCATTTAAATATTTAGTTTATTTCTTTATTTAAGAAACAATTAACAATTACAAAACAACATAAAAAAAACACGCATGCATTTATTGAAATGTTCATTCATCATCACTATCGTATGGCGTTGTGTGACTCGTCTTCATAATCCATTGAATCGGATTCTGTAAAAGTAAAACGTAAATTATATAATAAAAGAAATGAGTCATTATAAACTTACCTAGTAAGGCAATGCCTTTGATGTCGCACGATGCCGCCGCGCCGCCAGTGTAGGTACTTCTGCTGCTACATGAAAATATGCTAGGGTTGCAACAAATGGGAAATAAAACAATTGTGATTATTACTATTATGATGTAATCATTTATTCATATTATGTACATTCAAAACAATTGCTATTATTAAATCTGATGTAATTATTTTTTCATAAATATATAATTATTATTAATTACATAATATATTGCACTGTGAAATATTTACGTATCACTTTATTTTTGATGTTCTTAATTGTCTTTTATAAAATTTAAGTGACGCATTCGCATTGGGATCAACAATCCGATAAGAAAAGAATGGAGACAACATATACATAGCTTTGATTTCAATTCTACAGATACAAAATATACAATCTATCTAAAATGATACAACGGATGTTTCCTGCGTTTTCTCGTCAAAATACCGAAACAACGTAATTATTGTATAGTAGTTGGGCGTGAAAGTAAAAAAACAAATGAAAAGTGTTTTCCATATGATTATTTATTAAATTTACGCGATTAAGAATAATTTCAACGATACAATTTAGTAACCGAGAATTCAGAGGATTAAAGAAAATACCTGCCTGATCATTTTATCAAACTCTAAAAGAATTATGGTTATTTCGCATCACTCGGTTTATTAGTTTGGTAATAATTATTAAAGGTAGTTACAACCCTAGCCATTGAGTCGAACGGTAGGCAACACAATATCGACTTTGTGCGGGTACATATGGTACATTTCTTCTTGCTGTGAAGCGTAATTATTATTATTAAGATTTTTTAGGCTATTTTGAATCAGCTGTTCTAATTTAATTCTAGAAATTTATTAAAACGTGATTTTCTTAAAAGTATATTATGAGTTTATAAATACCTCAACCAATAGTTATTGTGTCCTATCCTCATTTCTTTATATCTTGGTAGTTAACTAAAGTGTTAAATTTACATAACCTCAACAACAACATTTACACTGCCACTGCACTAAAACTAAACTAACTAGCTCTCTAGCTATAAGAACCATCCTCGTACTTCAAGGGATATAATAAAAAAAGAATTATCGAAATCGGTTCAGCCGTTCTCGAGTTATGCGCTTACCAACACATTTTGCGATTCATTTTTATATATAAGACTAGCGGTCCGCCCCGGCTTCGCCCGTGGTACATGTTTACGTTTTCTCTACATAAGAACCATCCTCGTACTTCAAGGAATATAATAAAAAAAGAATTATCGAAATCGGTTCAGCCGTTCTCGAGTTATGCGCTTACCAACACATTTTGCGATTCATTTATATATATATATACTAGCGGTCCACCCCGGCTTCGCCCGTGGTACATAATATTTACGTTTTCTCTACATAAAAACCATCCTCGTACTTCAAGGAATAAAATAAAAAAAGAATGATCGAAATCGGTTCAGCCGTTCTCGAGTTATGCGCTTACCAACACATTTTGCGATTCATTTTTATATATGTATAAGATAAGATTATGTGAAAATAACCAGGAAGGTGAAAAACATATTTACGAAAACATAGTAACATAATACCTATGGCTGTCGCTACAATAATTATATTTCAATTTTATCTTTTTATACCTAGTAGAACTGGCCGACGAATAAAAAAAATCGTATTAGAATAAATACAATAAATTACGGAACAAAAAAAGGATTGTAACATGATTGTAACTGAATTGAAATTGAATTGAAAAATTGAATTGAAATGTTTGTTTCTGGGCGCACCGTTTTCGACGACGCGACGCGCGACGTAAGCGTATAGGTATAGGTACCTACTTTGCTAAAACAAACTAATAAAATTGTGTGTCTGTCTGAAAATTCGGAAAAGCATATTTTGCAAGTTTGTAATTACTTTGATAGTTTACCGATTTATAATAATTGTAATTGTAATTGTATAATATATAATTTGCAATGTGGTGAAATTTCATAAAAATCACGGGCCAATTTTTTGTTTTGAATCCCACCGAAAATATAATTGCGTTATTAGAATAATTAATTACTATACCTACCCACGATCAATTATTACAATATAGTCTCAAATGCATACTAGAGAAATATTGCAATTTGATTCAATTAAAATGCATAGCATACAAAAATAAATTCACAACACAAGAAATTCCGCGCGCAAATCATAGCGCGTGTCAATGAAATCAAGAATGTTTTATATCAAGCCGACGCGGACGACGACGCGACGCCGAACAAAAGTACCTACGACGGACGACCACGCTTCGAGTTGCCAAACAACATGAGTAATAAATTGTTTACAAAAAAAACAAGTTTTCCATTTTTCTGTATGAGTAGACAGAACTTCAAAACGCCACCTGCTACGGTTTATATTATGAACGATTGTTATAAAAATAAAAGTTATATTTGTTGGTGTAAACTATTTTATTGATCAATAATTTTGGAATTTAAAATTGTCAACATTGATTACAATAAAACGCAGTTTTATTTTATTACACTATTGTTTTTTTTATCAAAACATGTATTTGAAGTACCATATAATATTATGCTGATCCAAGCATTTTCACTCAAAACTTATATCACTAATGATTTGTAAAAGTAAATTATTTCAATATACATTTCATAACCAACATGTAAGAATAATTATTATTATTCCTACCTACAACAACAAACCTAAAACACTATTTACTATGGGAAAATAACCAGGAAGGTGAAAAACATATTATTATTTACGATTTCGACGCACTCGACTTTTAGTAAAATATAGTAGGGAAACATAATATTATGGTTTTGATTTTTGCTACTAGTATAAGAAAACTGCGTGTTCAAACTACTTGTTTGTCTGTCTGAAAATTCGGAAGTACTTTGGTAGTTTACCGATTTATAATAATATTGTATATATCGTTGTTTAAAAAATATTCAAACACAATAAAATATGATATATGTACTGATTTATCACTGGTTTCAGTGATGAACTGATGAGTCAATTATAGCCACTATACTTTCGTCATACGTGTGTATGTTTGATGTGATTTGCAACGTGGTGATATTTCAGAAAAATCACGGGTCAAATTGTCCCACCGAAAATATAACTGCGTTATAAGAATAACTATACCTACGATAAATTATACCTACATAATACAATATAGTCTCAAATGCATACTAGTGAAATATTTTATTTGAATCAATAAAATAAAAAAATAAATAAAAAATAATAATAATACAAAAATAAATTCACAACACAAGAAAATCCGCGCGCAAATCATAGCGCGTGACAATGAAATCAAGAACTTTCGAGCCGACGCGGACGACGAAGGAGCCTAACAAAAGTACCTACAATCATAGGCGGCTCGTGACAAAATTGTATGGCCGTGTTCACTTGAAATAAAACAACGAAAATAGGTACCTACAATAGCGTTAGCAGTACAAAAAAAATGAGCACCACATTATAAATGTCTATTTATACACTAAAAATTATAGAGTATTTCAAAACGAATTCAATTATTATTTAGCAATAATTAGAAAATCCCCGAATTTGCATTCGTGATCGTATTCATATTGTTTGTCTACACTAATATTATAAAGAGGAAAACTTTGTTTGTTTGTTTGATTGTAATGAATAGGCTCATAAACTACTGGACATTTTACCAATGTTTGCAAGTTTGTGATTACTTTGATAGTTTACCGATTTATAATAATTGTATACTTATATCATTGTTTAAAAATATTCAAACACAATATGATATAGGTACTGATTTATCACTGGTTTCAGTGATGAACTGATGAGTCAATGTTAGCCACAATACTAATCACTTTCGTCATACATGTGTATGAACTATGATTGATGTGATTTGCAATGTGGTGAAATTTCATAAAAATCACGGGCCAATTTTTTGTTTTGAATCCCACCGAAAATACATATATTACTAATTGCGTTATTAGAATAATTAATTACTATACCCACGATCAATTATTACAATTTACAATATAGTCTCAAATGCATACTAGAGAAACATTGCAATTTGAATCAATTAAAATGCATAGCATACAAAAATAAATTCACAACACAAGAAATTCCGCGCGCAAATCATAGCGCGTGTCAATGAAATCAAGAATGTAATTTTATATCAAGCCGACGAGCGACGACGCCGAACTAAAGTACCTACAGTACCATTTACCTTCAGTGTACAATACAGTTTACAGACCTACGACGGACGAACAATAATGAGTAATAAATAAAAAAAAACATAGTTTCTAAGGTCATTAGTTTTATTTTATTTTATTGTTATTTTCTTTGAACGATTGGAAATGAAATTACTCAATTTTTACACAGAACTTTGATTTATTAGAATTATGCTCATTATGCATAAGATAACGAACGCGAATGCACGACATCTAGCGCGTCAATGTCTAAACATCGCCTTTCGTTTAGACATTGACGCGCTAGATCTGTAATAAGTATATAGTCTATGCGCTAGATGTCGTGCTTTATGTCGTGTTTCGCTTGGCAAAAGTCACGCACACTACTGTAGAAGTGTCAAATTTTTCCGGTATTTTACTGTTGTTTTTCTAAGTAAATATTGTAAATTATTGATTAAAAAGGTCGAACGCGCACACATTTCATTATAGAGAAGTGATAAAATGATTAGTTTTAAAGAAATAGTGTCTGTGTTAAGTGTTTAGAGGTAATCAAAAATGTATGGAGGGACGGTCGGAACATCAACCTTAAAATACATGTTCATTTTTTTTCAAACTTATATACATATCCTACTAATATTATAAATGCGAAAGTTTGTGAGGGTGGATGTGCATATGTATGTTTGTTACTATTTCACGCAAATACTACTGAACCAATTATAATGAAACACACATATAGATGGTAACTTGGATTAACACATAGGATAGGTTTTATACGAGGGAACGGGAACTATACGGGTTTTTGTTAGAAAACGCGGGCAAAGCCGCGGGCGGAAAGCTAGTTCTACCATAAAATACAAGAAAAATAAGCCACCAAGCAAATCAATACTCACTTTAACGCCAGCAATCTCAATCATGAACATAGCAGCACCAAGCACATGGCCCGCATTGTACGCCCAGAACCTGACTCCCTTGACATCTTTCTCCTCATGGAAGTTGATGGTTTCTATACGGTCCATGGAACCTTCTAGATCCGATTCTGTGTACAGCATTTGTTCCGTTGATATGTTACTGGAATAATAGATAAGTTTATTTGAATCTCGAGGGTGCAAATATTCTTATTAATAATAAAAAATTAAATGAATTTATTAAATTATAATGAATAATACAATTTTTTTTTAATTAATTCATCATTACTTCTAACACAATTAATTTACAAAATTTCATTTATCAAGCATTTGAATGCTATAAAACTAAAAAGTAAATACAACAAAGGCCAGAATTACATCAATACATTAAGTATCACATTTTACATGTAAATTTAAAAACTAATATGGTTCGATTAGATCATAAAATCAATTTAATAACTTATTTTAAAATCTTCACAATACCTGACTTTAATATAATCGGAGACAAGCCACCTATAAATGGCTTTTGTTGCATGCGTCATAAACACTCGGCCTTTGAATGACGTCTTTGTTAAGAACCATGGTAGTGCTCCACTGTGGTCTAAATGAAAACTGAAAAAGATATAATGTGATAAGAATTATTTTAAATATATTGTTCTATGTGAATATATTTCAGTTTAAAAAAACACAATACATGGAAAATTTGGGCAGCATAAGCATAAATGAGAGATGAATTACCTATAAATTAAAGTAATTTTTGGAAAAATTAGTGTTAATGAAAGATAAATTTATTTTTTTAACTTACTGTGAAATAAGAAGCAAATCCACCTCATCAGCTTCAATTAAATCCACGAATGGTAAAGCATCCATTCCCGATAAGCCAGGGTGAATACCACAATCCAACTAAAATTATACAAAATATTAGTATTTTTAATACAACCAAAAGCATAATATGAAATAAATTTGTGAAAAGAAATTTACGTACCATGATTTTCTTGCCCTTAAATTCAAGCATTATACATGATCGACCGACTTCCTGGCCAGCACCACTGAAATAACACAAAGAGCCTTAGCTTGTAAAAAAACATGAACTGTTTTTATTTCGTAATTAACTACGAGGTAAAAACGGCAGTAACAGAAGTATGTTAAAAGTTTTATTATTTCAATACGATGGAATTCAATAATTTGAAATGAGAACATCGAAAATAAATAAAATTTATTTACAGTGGTCGAATAGTGAGTTGATCACTTTCTTCCATAGGCACCGGATCCGTGCCTTTACGTGGATTTGTCGTCATTATTAAATTGTATTAATCTTTATTCTAATTATTTACAAGAACATCAATATTTTCCTATAGAATAAAATGTTTGGTAAACAATCACAATGATTGCTATTTGCTGTCAGCCGGTTTTTAAATTCTAGGTTAGAATTTTTTTGATATATGACAGTGCCACAGACTCGAATTCAAGCATTTCAAGCTGTCATTGTTAAACCCAGATTTTTTTATTTACCACATAATCTGCGGTACAATCATCAATCATTGATTTAAATGGATTTAAAATAAGTGTCCAATATCGTACAAAATACTTCAATTTCAGTCTTAATCATAATCCTTTATTTTATAACATGAACGGATTATTTTAATGAATGCACTAATACTTTGTTATGACTTTCTGTGTCAACCTGTGATGACAATTGACAGTGACAACATTTGGAATACCATGTGGAATGAAAGCGAATTCAAGTGTGATCATTGATCAATAATAATTTCAACATTTATCGTATAAAAAATGACTAAAAAGAAATTATTTGATGAGGATTCTGAAGAGGAAGAAGTTAGTTTAAAAACAGAAAATGAATATGCAAAGAAATACGATAGGTGGCGCGAAAAGGAGGAGCTACACAAACGTAAATATAAAATTTTCTTTTTATTAAGATAAGTTCATATAATAAAAATCAATTAATATAATTCATTTATTAATTTCAGTGGAACAGAAATATGGATCAAAATCCTTAGATTCAAATGGATCGGAATCAGATAGCGAAGATGAAAGCGATGAACCGCCAGAAATAAACGAAGAAGTTGAGGTTCAATTCCTTAAAACCTTATCACTATTGAAAACTAAGGATCCCAGAATATACGACCCGAATTATAAGTTCTTTGATGAGAAAGTAGAGAAGGAAAAAGGTATGCATTCCTAATTTTTTTTTAATATTTAGTTATCTTCAGCAAGATACCTAAAATTGGTCGATTAATTACACTGTTGGATAATTAATAATTTGATAGAAAGAAAATACATTTATTACTAATGCACACTTACATATATACACAGAAAAAAACTACAATAGTGAAACTTAAAACTAATGTGAAGAATATTGCAGTGTGCCACTGTAAAAGGGGCAAACCACTCATCACTCTTTGTGATATATTCTATCATACAACTTAATAACATGATATATGTACTTTTGTTTTTTATTTAATATTAATACAAACAAATCATATGATTTTAGAAAAGAAAGAGGAAGTGAAAAAGGTTACATTTGCTGACAGTGATGATGATGATGACGATGGACCCAACATATTCAGTATTGAAAAGAAAGCTGAAATTGATGAACCAGTAAAGAAAGACACAAGACCTGAGGTATTATTATTTTTACTTATATTGTCAATTATATTAAAAAATAAAGATTTGTAGCACTCGGGGACTGCCGCGGTAAAGCTATTGCATGCTATGCCTTCAAGCAACACCTCCGCGCCCGTCGGAGTGGGGAGCGTGAGGGTTTTTCGTTACGGAATTTCTGGATTCTGTCCCCGCGCTCATGGCCCGCGATAGAAGCTATGCAATAGATTAAAATTTAATTAATATTTACAGGATGGGAAACTAAAAGATTTCCTAACAGGCAAGGCTGAGCATATAGATGATGAGGTAGAGAAAGACTTGGCTCCACTCAAGTCGTTATGGTCGGACCCTACGCTGAATGATGGAGAGGCGTTTCTGAGGGACTATATATTGAATAAAAGGTGAATATTGCGTATTCTTGTTGAAGTGAAAACTTCTTTAGCGGCGTTGGGTATAAAATCTTAAACTCGCGTCAGGACACGTGGCCTGATCGAAAAAGCGTAAGACGGATGCATATCAAACATGCTCAACGTTAATAATCAAGTTTTCACTTCTGCCGGCACTCCCGGAGTGCAACCCGTCTTTTTTCTTTAAAACAGTTTTTGTGTGAACTTTGTTAACCCATTGAGACCCAAGCGGCCCGATCGGTCCATGACACAATAGATTTTCTATTGTGTCTGTGGTTCCGGGGCCTGAGTTATTAAATCACTCATGTAATAATACCAGAAACAAATTTGCATTATTTATAATAACATTTAACTTCTGAATCATATGATTATGTAGCATCTGGTTTCAAACTTTCAACTAGTAGCTAGTATTTCTATAGCCTATGTGTTTTTCTGTTAGATGAGCTACATCACTGCTAAGTATCATCAAAATGTGTTCCATACAATATTTACAATTTAAGTTTCAAAATTCAATGTGGTTTCCACTGAAAATAAATGGAGAATATAAGTTAAATCAATATATTAGATTTTCTAGTGGATTAATATTCCGTTCCGTTTATTGAATATCCCGTTTTATACAGAAGACATTATAAAATTATTTTATGTTACACAAACTTTATATTTTTATTTTGCTTGCTTCTATAATAAATGTTTTTTCTTTATGTCTTTCAAATTCTAGATATTTGGATGATGATGATGAAGCAGTGCCAGAAGAGAAAGTAAGAGATGATGAAGACTTGGAAGCTGACGAGAAGACGGTCGAGGAGCAGGGGAAATTTGAACGGGCTTATAACTTCCGCTTCGAGGAACCGGATGAGGAATATGTTAGTAACATAGTTATTATTCTTGATGAAAAGCAATGAGAGAATAAAAAATGTATGAGTGTACTAGAGTACACACGTAAGAAGTGAAACTTCTTTACGGCCTTAAAAATGTCACGAGTATGGCGTAACGCAAAAATGTCACGCGTACGGCGTAACGCAAAAATGTCACGCGTACGGCGTAACGCAAAAATGTTACACTAAATTTTTGTCCAACCCCTATAAAGAAGTTTCACTTCAATAGTCATATCTTATCTTATCTTAATATATTATATAAATCTCGTGTCACAATGTTTGTCCTCAATGGACTCCTAAACCACTTAACCGATTATAATAAAATTCGCACATCATGTGCAGTTCGATCCAACTTGAGAGATAGGATAGTTTAAACATGTAGGTACCACGGGCGAAGCCGGGGCGGACGGCTAGTATAACAGAAAAACAATTACAATAACATAAACAGTAAATAAAAATATTCCTTCTAAAGTTAGACTCAACAATAATATTTATTTGAATACATTATTTTTCTTACTCATCATCCACTCACATGGATTAAAATATTTTAAATCACTACAGCAGTTTTTAAGTTTATCTTGCTGTCCGCGACTTCGCTCACGCATTTTGTGTAGTTTGTGTAGTGGAAGTCGAGCGCGTTTTCAGAGTAGTTTGGCGTTTGCTTAGGGCGTTTGGAATACAATATTATTAGTTATTACCCGTCTGCGGCAGAAAGAGGGTTATGATGTATGTATGTATATGCAATGTGCATGTATGTCTATTTCTTTCACATAGAGCATAAAAGGCTTGCTTTTTTATGTGAAAAAAAATCGGCATCAAAAAGAAATTTTATTAATATTTGCAGTCGAATTTTAGGTTTTTTAATAATATCTTGTTTATTGTAAGTAAATGAATTTTCATTAATATTAACATGATAACAAACATTACCCATACTACCCGTTAAAATTTCTCACCTATTTCTCTTTTACATATATAATAATTATTATTGAGACCAAAGACTTACAAAGAAACAAAGCTCCAACGCAAGCACGCAGCTGCTAAAAAGTGTGGTAAGGTTAGCGAGCTTATTTTCGTGTTAAACATAGATAATATAATACAATAATTTAGATGCACTTTAATGTACTACCTGGTCATCAAAAAAATCGACCCACCTGCATTTTTACGGAAAATTGCGGTTTTCTCACAAACTAAAGAAAAAAAATGTTTGGAAACTGAACCGATTAATTAAACATGCATATTTATACGAATATAAACACATAAAATCATTAACATAATTAAAAAAATGTCAATTTCGAATAAAGTTCAAAATCCTCAATTTTCAGCTTTTTCTTTATTTAATTTCAAATGCAGTTTATTTTGTAATCATGAAACTTATGATCACGTTTCCTTCGAATTTATACTCAGTACTTTCTCTTCTTTCTGGAATGATAGCCTGCGTTCACCATTTTAAAGAAATAATCAAGATTTTGATGGTCTTTTGAAGAATTCGTTATCATTCTTCCCTCATGGCGGTTTTCAGGTCTCCTATTGTTGTAAGGGCTGAATTACGAGCTCTAAGCTTTATTTTTTAATTGTCCCACATGTGCTCTGTAGGTTTCAAATCGAGACTTTTTGCTAACCAGAGTGTAACTCTAATGCGGACCTCTTCTAAATACTGGATCACGATTCGCTCTACGTGTTTCCGAGCATTATCATGCATAGACTCAAAGTTTTTGCAGATACAGCCGGCATATTACACCATATGATAGTCCAAAACCTCAGTAATGTATTGAACAGCATTTAATGAGCATCTTTTTATCGTCAAGCTCCGTGCGTCTTGTCAAAGAAATGCCACTATAGAACTTTACAGAGCCTCCATCATAATCGACCGTTTCTCCTACCTAGCACTGAACAAATCGTTCATCTGGTCATCGCATGACATAAAGACGTCTATCAGCACCATATAAAGTCATTTGCATCTTGTCACTCAAAAGTACTGACTCCCATTGGCCTATAGTCGAGTTTACGTGATTTCGAGTCAATTGAAGTCTGGTTTGTCGATGAGCTGTGGCTGATTGTGGCCATGTTTCTGGCTTGTGTGGTCTTAGGTTCTACTCCTTAAGTCTTCTTCTAACAGTTCTGTCATTTATACCCACCTCCTTATCTTCACGCAGGCGTCACTAGAGATCTACACCAGACAGATGTCGATTTTGTAGAGTTGATTTCATTATCTAGGGGTCGTCCCTTTGAGGTGCCGCCCTATTTCTTGCAGATCAATATTTTCATCGATACTGCTCTAGAAACCTTTGGTAAACTCATCGAACTGCAAAACAGCTCAGATTTTAGTTTTTAGTCACAGCAAGTTGACATAACCCCTGTTTTAGTAGAGCCACAGTTTGGGCCCCCTCAGCTACAGTAGTATCCATTATTTTGAGACAAAATTTATCAAAACTACAGCATCAATTATTAAACTTAACGTTATGAATAAGAGATCCCGAAAAAAGTCATTTTTAAACTGGGAACACGGGCATAATTTGTCCCGCCGTAAACCGTCAAATCAACACTGTACAGTATTTCTGTATAAAAATTTGTTAAGAATCATTAAGTGCAGTAAAATTTACGACAAACATAATGATGAGCTTTTTATGAAGATTAAGCTTTCCGTGCGATCAAAGCTTTTTGTGAAAATTAAGCTCTCCGTGCGATTAGAGCTTTTTGTGAAAATTAAGCTCTCCGTGCGTTAGAGCTTTTTGAGAAAATTAAGCACTCCGTGCGATTAGAGCTTTTTGTGAAAATTAAGTTTTCCGTGCGATTAGAGCTTCTTGTGAAAATTAAGCTCTCCGTGCGATTAGAGCTTTTAATGAAAATTAAGCTCTCCGTGCGATTAGAGCTTTTAATGAAAATTAAGCTCCGTGCGATTAGACCGTTTTGTGAAAATTAAGCTCTCCGTGCGATTAGAGCTTTTTATAAAAATTAAGCTCTCCGTGTGATTAGAGCTTTTTGTGAAGATTAAGCTCTCCTTGCTATTAGAGCTTTTTGTGAAAATTAAGCTCTCCGTGCGATTAGAGCTTTTTGTGAAAATAAAGCTCTCCATGCGATTAGAGCTTTTAATGAAAATTAAGATCTTTGTGGGATTAGAGCTTTTAATGAAAATTAAGCTCTCCGTGCGATTAGAGCTTTTTGTGAAAATTATGCTCTTCATGCGATTAGAGCTTTTTGTGAAAATTAGGCTCTTCGTGCGATTAGAGCTTTAAATGAAAATTAAGCTCTCCGTGCGATTAGAGCTTTTAGTGAAAATTAAGGTCTGCGTGCGATTAGAGCTTTTAATGAAAATTAAGCTCTCCGTGCGATTAGAGCTTTTTGTAAAAATTAAGCTCTCCGTGCGATTAGAGCTTTTTATAAAAATTAAGCTCTCCTTGCGATTAGAGCTTTTTGTGAAGATTAAACTCTCCGTGCGATTAGAGCTTTTAATGAAAATTAAGCTCTCCGTGCGATTAGAGCTTTTAGTGAAAATTAAGGTCTGCGTGCGATTAGAGCTTTTAATGAAAATTAAGCTCTCCGTGCGATTAGAGCTTTTTGTTAAAATTAAGCTCTCCGTGCGATTAGAGCTTTTTATAAAAATTAAGCTCTCCTTGTGATTAGAGCTTTTTGTGAAGATTAAACTCTCCGTGCGATTAGAGATTTTTGTGAAAATTAAGCTGTCCCTTCGATTAGAGCTTTAAATGAAAATTAAGCTCTCCGTGCGATTAGAAGTTTTTATGAAGATTAAGCTCTCCGTGCGATTAGAACTTTTTGTGAAAATTAAGTTTTTCCGTGTGATTAGAGCTTTTTGTGAAAATTAAGCTCTCCGTGCGATTACAGCTTTTTGTGAAAATTAAGCTCTCTGTGCGATTAGAGCTTTTTGTGAAAGCTCTCCGTGCGATTAGAACTTTTTGTGAAAATTAAGTTTTCCGTGCGATTAGAGCTTTTTGTGAAAATTAAGCTCTCCGTGTGATTAGGGCTTTTTATAAAAATTAAGCTCTACGTGCGATTAGAGCTTTTTGTGTAGATTAAGCTCTCCGTGCGATTAGAGCTTTTTGTGAAAATTAAGCTCTCCGTGCTATTAGAGCTTTTTGAGAAAATTAAGCTCTCCGTGCGATTAGAGCTTTTTGAGAAAATTGAGCTCTCCGTGTGATTAGAGCTTTTTGTGAAAATTAAGTTCTCCGTGCGATTAGAGCTTTTTGAGAAGTTTAAGCGCTCTGTGCGATTAGAGCTTTTTGTGAAAATTAAGCTCTCCGTGCGATTAGAGCTTTTTATAAAAATTAAGCTCTCCGTGCGATTAGAGCTTTTTGTGAAAATTAAGCTCTCCGTACGATTAGAGCTTTTGGTGCATTCATTTTTGAGTTCATCACGAACAGATGCGGCGGAGGACTTTGATGATTAGGCATGACGACAGTATCCATAAATGATCGTATTAGTGTTTTTAAGGGAAAATGTATAATAAACTAGCGGTCCGGCCCGGCTTCGCCCGTGGTACATGTTTACGTTTTCTCTACATAAGAACCATCCTCGTATTTCAAGGAATATAATAAAAAAAGAATTATCGAAATCGGTTCAGCCGTTCTCGAGTTATGCGCTTACCAACAAATTTTGCGATTCATTTTTATATATAAGAAGAAGAAGAAGAAAAATTAAATATAGTGACTTAGAAATCTTAAAAACATTAAGATTAATGAGATTATAAATAAAATAAAACATTGAAATTCTGCAGTTGGCCATTTTGACTAAAACACGCGTGACGTCACGCTTAAGTAAACAACTCACGTCAGATGTGTTTTGTTGTTATGAATATGTTGAGAATACGCATTTTTATTTATTTTCTATTGTTTCACGTATGCTTTATCGACTTAGAACAGATATAATTGCGAATTCACGAATACATGGTTCGGGGTTCTCCGCGCCAACTTTATACAATCATTTCTTATTCTTTCTATTTTTGTTTTTTCTCAACTTTAATTGTTATTTTGTTGATGTTGCTTGTTTACTAGAAGTCACAATTTATTTTTCACTAGCGGTCCGCCCCGGCTTCGCCCGTGGTACATGTTTACGTTTTCTCTACATAAGAACCATCCTCGTACTTCAAGGAATATAATAAAAAAAGAATTATCGAAATCGGTTCAGCCGTTCTCGAGTTATGCGCTTACCAACACATTTTGCGATTCATTTTTATATATAAGAAGATGTTCGTTTTATGTTTCATCAAGAACAATTTTTGTACTTTTGTTAAAGAAAAAGAAAACAATTATTGTTCCCTTTTAGTTTACCTTTACTTTTGTCACACAATTGGACTATTATTAGTGTGCCTTGTAATTAGCGTTTTTATATGTAATTTGTATAATTCATCTTAATAACAGCTGTAAGGTGCCTTTTATGAATAAAATAAAAATAAAAAATAAAATAAATTTTGAAATAATTACTAACACATTTTTGAGCATTATTTTTATGTGGACACACTGCAATACTGCACACCACTTATAAACTTTGAAATTCGTTTCTATAACACATATTATTAAATAAATATTTTTTTAATTTTCTTCGCAATGCGTACAAATAATTACGTATTTACTAAAGAGTGACGTCACGCCTGCGCCATGACTCCTGCGAGCTGTTTTGGCACAGTTAATAAATATTTTTTGAAAAATGACTTTTATCTTCGTTAAATTTAAGTATATTACCGATTTATAGGGTTTTTCTTGTATAGTAAACGTATACACACATTATGGAAGAGGATTTCAAAATCTTTCGTCATGCCTATTGTAGTGATTTCTTATTAAGTAGTAGGATTACCCATTAGTTGACAGAACTCCGTAAAAAATGGATCCATACCTACCTGTCTCTATCTGCTTATTATTGCCTATGTTTTAATTATAATATAATGTATGAAATATTTCTAGCTAAAACGCTACCCCCGTACAATGAACTACATACGTCCTAAAGACGACCGGCGCTCACGCAAGCGAGCAGAGATACGAGAGAGGAAAGAACAAGAGAAACAGAAGAAAATGGAAGAGATTGCAAGAATGAAGGCGCTCAAACTGAAAGAGATACAGGAAAAGATCGCTAAGATCAAGGAGGTTACCGGCAATGAGGATCTGGCTTTTGAGGTGATTTTTTAGTGTTATTTGCTTATAAAAATAAGGTCCTTTAATATTTATTTATTTCACCTGTCAATAAAGCTTGTTGATTATGTTAAGGCCGTGTACGCGGTCCGTGCGCTGTTTGGCTCAAATATGTGATTTTTCAAACCAGATTGTCCATCAACCACTTATCTTACAAACATATGAATTACTAATAATTTTAGGAAATTTTATTGTCTATGTAGTTAGTTAAGAGTTTTTTTCAATTAATACAGTATTTCTGAATACCATCAAGATAACTGAGCCGATGATTACTTGATTTCACTTTTAGTGTCAATTTCGAAGCTAAAAATATCTGAAATTGCTGACAGATCTAACACACAATTATTTTTAACTAACTGCAAAAATCCTTATTAAAATAGTTAGTTAAAATATTTTTTTATTTTGGACTCCTAACTTACGAAATTAAAATCCGAACAATGTGAATTTTTTTAGAAATTATAGTCGACAAAATGATTATTTTCACCAAGATATTTGACTTTATTGAATATAATTTATACATATTGCAATAAAAGAATGTCTTACTTATAAGATAAAATTAAACACTTGACCGTAATTTGAAGCTTACTTCATTGAGAAGGCACCTAGCTTTTTCCGCCTATTCTTCCCTCTCTTTCCGTTGTATGTATGCTATCTCTCTCGCACACCTCTCCACCAGGTGGCGGGGCGCACGATAATGTCGGGCGCTGGATGTTTTTCATTGGCGTCTAGCTTCCGCCGCGAGAAGGTTGTCTACAAGACTACAACCTTGGTGCTATTAAGTATTAAGTATTGCTTAAAGCAAGTGCTAAAAGTGTTAAAAAGTGTATCCCGTCGGATCGGTACAGTGAGTTATTTTTACATCTATTCTAATAATATTTTACTTAAAAATGAGTAAAAATCTTTAAAGTCAACGGTATAATCGTTGGACTTTATTTAAAATGCTGAGGTTTTTAATGAATCCTTCAGCAATAGTTTATTTTTCAATATGCTTAAATACTTAATAGCATGAATAAAGATATTTAAAATTAACGATACAACCGTTACATTTTACTTGAAATAGTAACTTTTCTTTTGAAATATTTCATTATGCAATATGTACTAATTAATATTTGAATTTTTAATACTGTGAGTAAAGCTATTTTAACGGTGTTACCGTTCGGCTTTACTCGAATCGTTAATATTACTTTTGTGATTATTTGATATTACTAGATATATCAAATACCCTCTCTTGTATATAGATATTTTTAATATTTTATTTCATTTTTAATAATGTGTTTTTATTACAAGGGTACAAGTGAATTTTTCGTGGAAAAATTACAATTAATACTTAGTATGGATATGAGCCAACTCAAAGCTTTACAGGCATACAATCCATTGCTACGACTTTATTACATTGTCGTTATCGCTAGGAACGGTTCGGAATTCCTATCATAGTTTATTACTAAAAATTATCGAACGAGATGAGTCAGCTCCAAGAAGTCACGACATGTCAGAACACGTTGTGATATTATTTTATAAATCGTACGGGAGTTACCGCTCAACTGAATAATGATGGAATTCGCTCATGTATAGTAGATACGTACCATGAATGTTCCACACATTCAAAACTATCCGTAGTCTATACGTGTCCTTTTATGAGTATTATTCTGATCCGTTTTTATGTGAAAATAGACATATTACACACGGCTAATTTGATTGAAAATTACGTTTCCTATGTTCAAATGATGCAACTTTTTTGTTAAAACGAGTAAGTACCAAAAATTTTACAATTAAATTCTTTGGTTTACTGAACTTATGCTGAAAGGGTTATCGTATAATAATTATCGAGATATCTTAATATAAATTAGATTTAGATACACTTATTTCAAAGGATTTACAATTCACTTCTAACGTTTTAGAATAATATTATAAACTTGTACACCTTGACAAAAAGTAAAAAATTGCGGGTGAGTGGAGATTATTTTGTGCAATTAAATATAACGTCCTACGACGGTATGGTTGCGTTCGTAAGGAATGTTAACGGATATAAAGCAACTAAATGTTACATCGATTGCATGAACAAAAATAAATATGAATCGAAGTTCATTTTAAAATTTAGTGAATTGATTTGAATTATGAATTTATTAAATGTCGCTAACATTGGAAAATAAGTTAAAGGACCTTGTTAATTGCTATATTATTTAAATGATTATTTACTGCTATTTTTATATTAGCACTAAGGTGTATTCTTGCTCGAAGCAGAATACATAAATGTGGCCACTACTCCTCGCAGGGGTTAGCCAGGTCAAATTCACCCTCGCAGGGTGTCTCTTAAGCATTTTTTGGCAGGCCCTACTTATTTCTAGTTACAAACATCCCTCGCGCAGCTGTCGCTCGCAGGGAAATGGTGCAAATATATATCGGCCCTCGCGGGGCTTTGATTACAAACGTCCCTCACGGAAAAGATGGTGCGAATATATATCAGCCCTCGCGGGGCTTTGATTACAACCGTCCCTCATGGAGAAATGGTGCAAATATATATCAGCCCTCGCGGGACTTTGATTACAACAGTACCTCACGGAGACATGGTGCAAATATATATCAGCCTTCGCGGGGCTTTGATAACAACCGTCCCCACGGGGAAATGGTGCAAATATATATCAGCCCTCGCGGGGCTTTAATGGCGATTGGTGCAAATATACAAAGGATTGATCATTAAAATGATCATAGATATTTGCTTTTGTCAACGAGGACCCACGAAAGAAGTTTTGGATATGACCGTATCGGATCTTCACTCTTCTAAGGTAGGTAGAAAAAGGTTTTGAAATCTACTTCACAGTGGGCAGTATAGTAAATGACCTAATAAATACAATAAAGGTTAGATACGTCAAATAATGGGCGCATGAAATTGATACTTCGTATCCTAAAAGTTTACGCTTCAGGAATCAGGAAACCACCATTGGTTTACCAATTATGGAAATTGGAATTGAACAAATTGTATTTACCAATGCAAAGCCTAATCACAACAAAGGAAGGCGAGTCGGATCAAATATCATCTCGCAGATGATTTGTGGCGGTGGTTTCGAGGATTGTCACCAAGCCTTGTGTCAACGGTATGTTTGGTATCGTAATTAAATGGCACTAGCCGACCAATTTTCATATACAAACATCGGAAGAGATTTTTTAATCGCAAAGCGATTGAATGTAACAAATGACGATTGATTACGTATAGTTGACCTCTCATAGGCCTATTTTAGTTGCCCGGTCTTGTAGGCAATTTATTTGACTCGTTTTTCAACCCATTTGACCTCATTATTGCACCCATGAGATTTTTCTTCGGGGCTCAAACAATAAATCGCTGAGGGATTAGGATAATCGTTTGTTAGACAAGTTTTTTGTCATCCCACCAGGATTATTATATTGTATAATAAAGTTATATACAACTATTAACGTAAAACGTTTAAGTACTCAACGAATGCTGAGAATACTGACTGTTGAGTTACATAGGATAGAGGATAAATAACGGAAAGTCAATCTTTCCAAACAAAAGCCTCTTATTATTAGATATTACTTGGAACCCCTACCCTTAACGAGAAAGCTCTGCCAAATGACTTCTCATTTCTTTGCTTTGAGGGGGGGGGGGCAATAAATGAAATGTACAGGCTATACGGCTTTTAAAATATAAGTCTGGTAAGCGAACTAAACTTTGCTGGTTTAGTTCTTGCTATATCACTATCCGTGCCTGCTTCTCGTGTTTACGGGTGAATTAAGTTTATCAATAGTCATAAATGCAATGCTATTCAGAGGATATACTGCATTTAAAACATGACAAAGTCTGGTAAGCGAACTAAACTTTGCTAGTTTAGTTCTTGCTATATCGCTGTCCGTGGCTGCCTCGCGTGTTTACGGATGAATAAAGTAATGTCCTGTCTTCGCATCCACAGCTAACTGTCCTATACTGTCATAATCTTAACACAGATTCATTCGACATAGCTCCCCACGAGCTCAGTTCTTCATTTTTGCACTCGCACAACTGTGGACAACACAAGAGCAATGCCTCCATTGGTAGCAGTTACAATCAAGGGATAACTAACCTTAGGCTAGCCATATTACGGATGTTGGAACAACCGACTATATTCAGGGCAATTTTCTTTGTTCAGTGTAACGTTTAGACTGTCGTAGCATTCCTACGGAACAAAGATGGGATCAGATCTGCATCCTTAATGCAGTTAATCGAAAGGAGATACTTTCAGACGATGATAGTATTCAAAACCCACCATATTCCTTAACATAATAATGCATAGTTAAGCTTATAATCTCTCTTGCCATTATCAAGCAGCAGAATTCCTTGGCGATAATTTATCCTCGTTAGAACGAGCGAGGGTTGTTACGATAATATGAGAAATCCTAGTCAGTTAGAGACCTGAACGACGCGATAGAGTACCGCTATTTCAGTAGTAGTAACACCTAGAAGGGTGAAGGTATTCTGGAAAGCGGAACTGAAGGCCCGGTCAGCAGCATCAGCCACCTAATAGACAGTGTTCAGTGCTGCACCACTATAATCTGCAAAATGACTCTGACGGTATGAAAATGTGGAGTACATTTTCAAAATATCAAATGATATAGTTGGAATAAAAGTCCTATTTGCCTCCGTCTATCCAAAAGACATACGGAGTAGCTAGTAGTAGTTGGTTGAATTAGAATAAAGTAACTATAGTTAAAATCCTTTGTTACTGACTGGATAAATTTGGCTCTTTTCCTATCTGACGTTCATATAGCTGTTGACTGCCTAGTGTTGTGCACAAACACTATTATTATAAGCTAGCGGTCCGCCCCGGCTTCGCTCGTGGTACTTACGTTTTCTCTACATAAAAACCACCCTCGTACTTCAAGGAATATAAAAAGAATTATCGAAATCGGTTCAGCCGTTCTCGAGTTATGCGCTTACCAACACATTTTGCGATTCATTTTTATATAAGTATAAGAATAAGAAGATAAGTCACGTTATGTAGTCGCGAGGCTTTCGGTATAAAAGTTCTGATGTAAATCATAATTATATCTTAAAACCGAATTGATTAAAAGTAACGTACTTGGCTGTAGTAATTGCAGTTTTGGGACACAGATAAGCTCCTTATCATTTTAGTCTCTTAAGTTCAGTATATTTGTTTCCAGTACAGAGTTTATGACCTATCAGTTTTAAATAAATAATTCATGCATTGTACTGAAAGTACTAGCCATGTTTAGATTATGATTGGTGGCGTTGGCTCTAAACATTAATAGATACCGCACGGTTTGGTTGGATGTTAAAAATCTGTATTATAATTAAAACCGTTTACCTGTTTTGATATTTTATTGCCTTATTCAAGGGGTGACCTTTTAAATTTATTTCTGACCCCAAAAGTAAGGACCAAGTTCTCTTCTTGTCCGCTTGTAGCAGGTTGGGTTAAAACTGTGTGAGTTGAGACAGGTGGTAATTCTATGTTAAGATGATTCAATTGTGCTTCTACAGAGTTCTAATTGAATAAATAAAGGTTTGAGTTTGAGGTATTTTTGCCTCGTCGGGATCAGCTGTTGCTTCATTTTGTAAGTAACATCTAAATGCGTAATTGAAAGTCGTTACTGGCGCTTTCGCAGATTTACGCTAAAGATAGTGAAAATTGTAGTAACTTTAACTTTTCAAGCCCAAAAGGTTAACTAAGGTACGCTTGAACCAATCTCATAAGTTCTAATACTTTTAATCATTATGATTAACTTTTTGGTTCTTATTTGATTAACTTTTCATCTGGGATTGTTAATATATTATATAATATAAAAATTTGTGTGATTTATTGGTAGGTATACTATCTGCACACCTTACTCTTTCAAATAAAGAAATAAGTAATTACTTATGTATTCAAATTCACATTGGCGTCCATATATTGTACACCAGGTGGGTAACAAGCAGGTCTCAATGAAGTAAGCTTCAAATTACGGTCAAGTGTTTAATAGCTGTGTTTTACCTGAAAATAAAACACATATTAAATACTTACCTATATTTGAAGCTTACACTTAACGTCCACCTGTTGTGGATTTCGACTCAATGAAAAACATCCAGCGCCCGACATTATCGTGCGCCCCGCCACCTGGTGGAGAGGTGTGCGAGAGAGATAGCATACATACAACGGAAAGAGAGGGAAGAATAGGCGGAAAAAGCTAGGTGCCTTCTCAATGAAGTAAGCTTCAAATATAGGTAAGTATTTAATATGTGTTTTATTTTCAGGTAAAACACAGCTATTTAAAAAATCAACTAAGGTACCTCTATTATTTTTCTACAATTTTTTTAAAGTACTATAAAACACTGCGCGCGACCCGATTAAAATCAGTCGGCAGCGAGCCTTTCCAGAGAGAGGACATGTTGCTCGGCGCTCTCCTGTGGACCTATGCTGTTCATAGTAAAAGGATAGCGCAAGCCGCGATCTATCGTAATAGATCGCGGAGTTTTTGACTTGCGTTAAATAGAATATGCGCTCTTAAAGCGAATTTCCTATATATATATAGCTGGTTTATTTAATGTGTTTAAATTGGTTTTTAACTAATCTAAGTACATATACTAATATTATAAAGCTGAATAGTTTGTTTGTTTGTTTGAACAGTCCGATTTGAAAATTATTTCTTTGTTAGATAGCCCATTTATAGGGAGGCTATATATCATCACGCTAAGACCAATAGGAGTGGAGCACTACCAGTAAAACCACGAAATGAATTTCACTGAATTATCGTAGATTATTTTATTGATACTTAATACATATTATCAACATAAAAATACAAACAGCACTTATGAAAAACAGATCACAATTATTTTATTTAATACTAGCGACCCGCCCCGGCTTCGCACGGGTGCAACGCTGATACTAAATACACTACAGAAAAACTGTGAACGTTGTATATAAAAACATAGCGGCCCGCTCCGACTTCGTATAGATAGCCTGGCGGCCGGCCGGTACCGCCGCAAACGCTACGTCCCGCAATTTTTTAAATCTGTAATATCTTCGAAAATATTCACTTAAATCATACGGTGTAGAGGGCCATATAGATCTATATTAAACGAACAATGTATTCAAGGTATTTAATTGGTTAAGGATTAATGCTGTATTGGTTAAAATCGCATCGAAAATTAGCCATTATTTTTCGTAAAAAGTAAATGACAAAAAAATGTTATTGTGGGTTATCCATAAGAGATAAACATATACCATCGCGGACTTTTCTATAGACCTTTTCAATGTGTATAATACTTAGTACATTATTTTGATAAAACTCGTAGGGTTCAGCCTGCGTTTGCAATGTAAGCGGAAAAAATGTAATTTTTTACGACATCACTTTAGAAACCTCAAAAATAACAGTACTTCTCCACTATTTAATGGATGTTATTATACATATAAACCTTCCTCTTGAATCACTCTATCTATTAAAAAAAACCGCATCAAAATCCGTTGCGTAGTTTCAAAGATTTAAGCGTACAAAGGGACATAGGGACAGGGAAATCGACTTTGTTTTATACTATGTAGTGAAATCAAAAATATTCAATAATTGTCCACAGGAACAAGATATAGAAGGTGACTTTGATCCCGACGAGCACGACAAACGAATGAAGCAGCTATTTGATGAACAGTTCTACGGCCAGGCTGATGATGAAAAACCCGTTTTCCCTGATCTTGATGAAGAACTGGAAATTGGTAAATTAGTTAAAGATTAGAGAGATATAATTTATGTTTTATGAGGCCATATGTCTATACTTCTATACTAATATTATAAAGAGGAAAGGTTTGTATGTATGTATGGTTTTCACGCATAAACTACTGGACCGATTTTGATGAAATTTGGCACAGATAATCTTTGGACCCTGAGAAAGAACATAGGCTACTTTTTATTGCGAAATATGTACCACGGGCGAAGCCGCAGCGGACCGCTAGTTGTGTTGTAAACAAGTCAAAGTGGGTATTTAGAAATTTTATATAACGTCATAATAGAAAACTAAAATATTTCGATTATTCATATGCTTTTATGGCTTAAATTTAAAATTGTACAATTTTTTCAGAAAATTGGGATAACTATGAGAATGACAAGCAAAATGCTGATAATGAGGATGGACCTCATTGTGAAGATGAAGATTTTAATGTAAGATAGATTTATGAACTAATATTATAATTTGTAGTTATTCTGTTACTTGCTATAGAATGTAGAGGAAAAGCTAAGGCTATTCCATTTATAAATATTACTAGCACAACCTTTATTAACTAAATATAAACAGATCGTAATTTTTTTTTTAAATTTATACTCACAATTTTTATTTATTCCCAGATGGACGCAGACTACGATCCCAAAAAGGCAAAAGAGAATCTTGTAGAAGAATTAAAAAGAAGTGTAGGCAAGAAACGCAGAAACCGTAAAAGAAAGTCCAAACTTGCTGAAATTTTAGCGGAAGATAAGCCAAAATTTGTTCCCGATGTTGAAAAAACATACAGTGAATTTATGGAGGAATATTATAAGATGGATTGTGAAGATGTGATAGGCGGAGACTTACCGACCAGGTTTAAATATAGGGAGGTTGTGCCGAACGACTATGGACTTAGTATAGAGGAGGTAAGGCTTATTTTTTGAAGTGAAAACTTCTTTAGCGGCGTTGGGTATAAAATCTTAAACTCGCGTCAAAACACGTGGCCTGATCGAAAAAGGATAAGACGGATGTTTTTTTTTTTAGCCCTTATATTCCATGCGTAAGACGGATACCATTCCAAAATATCAAACATGCTGAACGTTAATAATCAAGTTTTCACTTCTGCCGGCACTCCCGGAGTGCAACCCGTCATTTTTTAATGTTCTATAACATCTAATCCTAAACTACTTTCAAGTTGTTAGAACTAGATGGAAGGCAAGTAAAAAAATAATCATCAAATTTGGTTCAACCAATCAAAAATTGAATTGTGAACCTCTTTTTAAGTTGCAATGATACGTCTAACTTTCTGAAAACTATGTTTATTTAATGATCAAAAATTTTTGTATGTTTTTAACAAAAAATATTTTATCAAAATAATATTTTTTCACAGATTCTCTTAGCTGATGACAAGGAACTAACTCAATGGGTGCCTTTGAAGAAAATAGTTAAATATCGTCCGGAAAATATAGAAAAGAGCGAAGTGAATACATACAGACAGAAAGCAGCTGACGAAAGACTCAAACGCAAAGTCTTGCCGAGTTTGTTCAAGGATTTACCTGAGTAAGTTTTATTTTACTATTGAATTATTCAATATTATAAATTTATTAAATACAAAGATAATTTATATTAAATGGTCGCAATTTTAGACTAGCTCTCTTTCAAATTTTGTGGTAATAATCCAAAATGTAAGTCTTGTTATTCTAAAATTAAAATAATTATTTTTAACCATAAACAAAACCACCTAATGCGACCACGGGAGTAGAAAGTTTATAATAAATATAATTTTTATTTCCATTTTTAGGGAACCAGAAGTGGTTGTACCCCTTGAAGAAACAATCAAAAAGAAGAAAAAGAAAAAGAAGAAAAATAAAACTAAAAACGAAGATGAAACTGAAGTTAGTAATCACAATGTTGATGAAAATACAGAACTAAATGAATTACCTGAAAATAATGATACAGGAATAGAAAATGAAGTTAAAACAAAGAAAAATAAGAAGAAGAAACACAACCATGAAAGTCAAAATGCAACAGAAGTAAATACAGAAGATAGTAGCAATAATGTTGTTGATGAAAATACAAGCAATATAAATGATAACCACAATAATAGTGCAATAGAAGCTAATGAAGGTACAAAGAAGAAGAAACATAAAACTGAAGTAACTAATAGTGTACAAGTTGATGAAAAAGAAGTGGTTGATGAAAATAATCAAATTAGCAAAAATTCTAGAAGGAAAAAGAAAAACAAAAATAAACAAATTAACTCTGATATTCAAACAAATGGCGAAAACACACAATCCAATATAGATAAATCGATAAATATTATAGCTACTAATTTTGGAAAGAAGAAGAAAAGTAATTCATTCACAGTTGAGGATGTGAATTCTGAATTAACTAAAGCAAGTAAAACTGGAGTTTTCAATAAAACACAAGGACAAAAGAGAAAAGCTAATTTCAATGATGATAATGCACCGAAAAGGAAGAAAAACAAAAAACAATTTAATAATGATAAGAAAAAGACTTCAAATAATAAGTCTAGTGATAATAAAAATCCTCTATCAAAATTATCAGATGAGAGATTGAAAGCGTATGGGCTTAATCCTAAAAAGTACAGGAGTTTCTTGAAATATAAAAAGTTTTAAGCTATGTAAATATATGAAAAATACAATTTGTAGAAAATATTAAATAAATTTATTTCTATATGTATTAACTTTGTATTCTTTTTATCAGAAGCGTAGCGTGCCTTGGCGGGGCCCCGTATAAAAATTTGTTTGGGGGCCCTTAGGAAGGGTAAAGATTTCTCACAAAAGCGCACGTAGGGGGCCCCCTTGGCGTGGGGGCCCCGTATAATTGATACGGCTGATACGGCGGTAGCTACGCCCCTGCTTTTTATCTATGAATGCCCCAATAGGTATTATGTGTTTAGAGATGGAACTTCTCATTTATATGTTTAAAAAAAAATTGGAAAAATCACTTAAAAATGCTGTTTCAAATTCAACAGCAGTTTCTATTATCTATTTAACTTTTCTGGGTAATAAAAAGAGTAATAATGCTGGAAACCTATTATCCTATATACTATTATCCGTCAGATATTATTACTCGCATATGCTCGGATACCTTATTTATTACGTTTTCTGCGATGGTACGGGAATGTACTAGTTTGTCGTTAGATATCTAACGGTAAGGTTAATAAAAACACCTTTATAATATTCTCGTCTCTAAAAGCTGTTAGCAGAATATACAATTACGTATTAAAATTATAATTAAATTGAAACTTTTATGGTGTAAAAAGTCTATTAGTTTAGAAATTATGCCAGTGACCTAAGCTAGGACTTGTGAAATTATAATAGAAGAATTATTATTCAAATAACTGAAGTACAAATCTATAAACTGTAATGACTTTTATCTTTTTATAGTCTCTGGACTTGTCCCTTGACAGCTGTCGACGAGTTTATTTGACTGTCAAAGTGACAGACCTTTTCATAACCTCTTTTTCGGCGAGCCGTGTTGTGTGCAGGTGCGTTGTGAAATAGTTATTAGTAAATAATTAAAAAAGGTGCGAATTTGAATTTATTTCGGGAAAATAATACTGCATTAACAATTATAAAAGTGTCCGTGTCAATTATTATAATTTGTGATTTATTTATAGTAAGGAATTAGCCCGATGGAAATAGATTAATTTTACATACTGTAGTATCACCAAACTAAGTTCGAGTTTGAAAAGTGTTAAGCTGTGAATCTAAATGAATTAACATGTAATATTTATTTAAGAAGTGCCTTCTCTCAATAGTGTTTTAAGTTTTAACCTATAATTCCACCGGTCTATAGTGTTGTGTTATTCATCATCTTTTATATCGATAGCTCGCCATCATGGTGAACAACCGTGTGCCGTCAGTCTTTTCCAAGACATACGTGACGCCCCGTCGTCCCTTCGAAAAGGCGCGTCTCGACCAGGAGTTGAAGATCATCGGTGAATATGGTCTGAGGAACAAGCGTGAGGTCTGGAGGGTCAAGTACACGCTGGCCAGGATCCGTAAGGCCGCCCGTGAATTGCTCACCCTTGAAGAAAAGGACCCCAAGAGATTGTTCGAAGGTATGTTCTACACGTTATGATGGAATTTAATATTCGCGCGTTAAAATTAGGTTATGTTTTTAACTTTTTAATTACCATGTCACCATACACATGCTATGATCATTTTGCAAATTACTGAAATAAATTTCAATTTAAAATTTGTAAGATTAGAAACAAAGAATTGAACACAATTTTTTTTTACCATGATGAACATTTATGGCAACCTCTTGACATATAATAAATTGATGATTCTATTTAACCTGAAATAACTTATTCTCTATAATTTTGAATAAAATCCTCGATCCTTACTTAAAAACTATTTTATCCTTTCAGGTAATGCGCTTCTTCGTCGTCTGGTCAGAATCGGCGTGTTGGACGAGAAACAGATGAAACTCGATTATGTGCTCGGTCTTAAGATTGAGGACTTCTTGGAGCGTCGTCTGCAGACGCAAGTCTTCAAGGCTGGTCTCGCCAAGTCCATCCATCACGCTAGGATCCTTATCAGACAGAGACACATTCGGTGAGTTGGTGCATTTGTGAATGCACATTTATTGTTAAACTTGCTTTCCGCCCGCGGCTTCGCCCGCGTTTTCAAAGGAAAACCCGCATAGTTCCCGTTCCCGTGGGATTTCCGCGATAAAACCTATCCTATGTGTTAATCCAAGTTACCCTCTATATGTGTGCTAAATTTCATTGTAATCGGTTCAGTAGTATTTGCGTGAAAGAGTAACAAACATACATACATCCATACAAACTTTCGCCTTTATAATAGTAGTAGGATTATAGGTGCAAAATGTTCACGAATTGTAATAAATAACATAAATTTCATAACAATCTCATAACATGGTTATTACTATACTATAATATTCAGTATTCTTGTTCGATAGCAATTTTATTCAATATGTGTATGGTATTTGACAAAATAATCAAATGCAGGTGAAGCAGAAATCCCGGATGAAGCCGGTTTGAACTTGTGCCTATTATCATAAAGACCACTTGATTCTCAACTTGTTGAGATCAATGTCTTGAAATATTTGCTCTTTTGAGCTTTTAAGAGGTAATGTATGGTGTATGTTTCAATACACGGCCATTATTATATGTAGATAAATAGACATACATACTCATTGTTATTACTTATACAATTTAGTTTACTAAATGTTGCAATGTAAATGTTGAAAAATAAGCTTATGCCATGCTTGTCTCTGCCAGAATTACTTGGAGTGGAAAATAATTGATTGTACATACATATTTCTTAAAAAAATCAAGTACGAATAAATTATTATTGGCTCCCTAATGTGGTAAAATGTTAAAGAATTATAAGATCTACTATACAAACTGAAAAACTACTCTAACCTACAAACAGTATCATTAATCGCAAAACTAATTTCCAGCGTTCGCAAGCAAGTAGTGAACATCCCATCGTTCATTGTCCGCCTGGACTCTGGCAAGCACATTGACTTCTCGCTCAAGTCGCCCTTCGGCGGTGGCCGTCCGGGTCGCGTCAAGAGGAAGAACCTCCGCAAGGGACAGGGCGGTGGTGCTACCAATGATGAAGAGGAGGATTAGACTAATAAACTGATGTTTATACATTATACTGTGTTTTATTTGTGTTTTTTTAACAATTTAACTTGACATTACAAAAGTTTATAAAATTGATAAATCAATTTTACATGTTAAGATTATTCAGTCAAAGTGATCATAAAATATTCACTACTAGCGGTCCGCCCTTCGCGACTTCGCCCGTGGTGCATATTTCGCAATTAAAGTAAGCCTATGTTCTTCCTCAGGGTCTAAAGATTCTGTGCCAAATTTCATCAAAATCGGTTGAGAGGTCGCGTAACAGACAGACAGACCGAGCTACTTTCGTATTTATAGTACAAACAAACAACAAACAAAATACTTTATTGTGCACCAGGAAATAAAAATTACAAAATCAAATGTATAAAAGAGATAGTGGTGGGTCGATAATTAGAGAGATAATGGGTATCTTTATCTACCTATTAAAGCATGTTAATCCCTCATCTTATGGAGATCAAAAATAAGATGTTGTAGAAGTAGATAGTAGGTAGCTCAAGTGTCAATGTTTAGAATTAAATGAAAATAAATAATAAGTTATTTCTATGGGTGGGTGCACGGTTGTGTTCAGAATGTGCTAAAACTATACATCGAATTTTGATGCGGGCTGCAGCTTTTTTAATAGATAGCATTGAGGTATTATTTTTTTGTTCTTTTAGCAGTACCTAAAAATTTTTCATTATTTTTAAATGAATTATATGATTCCAAATCTAAATTTATATATTTCAAGAGCTCATTTTTAATTAATTTTTAATGAAGCTCAGTTTCTCTCTTCCCGCCACTTCACATTCATGACCGAAAAGACTCTTTCAGTAAATGCTGAAGTGGCGGGAACAGAGAGTTTATAGCTAATCATTTATTTTAAACAAACAAATTCGTCAAGATATTTTTTTTTTTAAATAAATTGCCATTTTTCTGCAGTGGACTTTTGCATAAAATCTGTGTTATTCAACAATTCACCTTGGAGTTCTTTTAAAATAATAACTTCTAAATATAAACTGTCCATGTGTACTAGGTTGATCCAAAAGTAATGATAATTGGGTATTTCCTGTGTACATAAAAATATAAAATAACTGTTTCTTGCTTGCTCATGTACTCACTACTCGCTAAGTTATCACAAAAAAATCTAGGCCACGTTTCCAAGTATTTACATTAATTTCTGTTGGCAACACTA
>CAJQZN010040680.1:0-82523 GCA_907164685.1 Colias eurytheme
TACATCGCTAAGTCTCTACAGAGGTTTTCATGTTCCGTCCCTTTTTGAAACAAATCTGTCAAGTTTTCTTATGTTTTGCTTTTAACAACCGTCGTAAATAGTGTTGTAAGATTTCTGTGTAGTTTTTCAGTGTATGTGTATGTAAATAGTTGAATTAGTAAAAGAACAATAAAATGAACAGATAAATATAATAAAATCCGTATAAAACAGAAGAATAATACATCGAAATATACATATTATATTAATTATAAATCTCGTTGTATTTACAAGTAATCAAACTCTTCATATACAACTTGACCAATTATTATGAATTATTAGTGTATATTCTTTGTCTGAAACAAAATGTACAAGTAAAGCGCTTTCAAATGATACCAAACACGGCATATTTATCTTAACTTTATTTTTTTACTCTGTATGTTTTGTCCACTAGAGGGGGCCACATTAGATTTTGTGAAACCCCATATAGACTATAAGCAGCGGGAAATTAAGACGCTTCTAATGATATGTTATTTGTCAAATTCTGATAAGTAGTTTAGAAGTTACGAGGGAACAGATGAACATACATACATACATACATACATCATCTTCATCATCATCATCAGCCCATATACGTTCCCACTGCTGGGACACGGGCCTCCTATGAGGGTACAGCCTACAGGCCATAATCCACCACGCTGGCCAAGTGCGGGTTGGCGGATGACACATGTCGTCGAGCTTTTGATTCTTCGACATGTCGGTTTCCTCACGATGTTTTCCTTCACCGTTCGAGCAGTGGTGATGTTACAACATGCGCAGATAAATTGAAAAATCAATTTATTTCCTGCGCGCTCGCCTGGTCTCTGTATGTACATACATACATAGCCTGTCAAAATTATAACCCTCCTTTTGCTTTGCCGTAGTCGGGTAAATGGGCTTTACTATAACTTCACACTACTATAAGTAAGGGAACTGTTCAAACAAGGTTTGCCTGGAGAAATAGTTTACCAAATTAATGTAATAGATATTATTACCTATATCTTACAACGAAACTATGCGAGTTTTAAGTTAATTTACGATACAATCATCTAATCCCTACTTCCCTACTAATATTATAAATGCGAAAGTAACTCTGTCTGTCTGTTACGCTTTCTCGCTTAAACCTCTCAACCGATTTTGATGACATTTGGCACAGACAATTTTTAGACCCTGAGAAAGAATATAGGCTACCTTTTATCAAAACACCACGCGGGCGGAAGCAAGTTAACCATAATATTCGTAACTTTAGATATGCCCACGTACAATAACATGCATTTTCTATACATTTTTCAAAATAAACTATAAAAGAAGACGTTGAGAAAACCCTTTTAACTTGGAAACATTTTTCCTACATAAGAATCATAAAATATACATATTTATTTCCAAGAACTACTCATACGATAGATTCAACCTTCGCGTACTTATAAAAGGTTTTACAAAATACAGTTACAATTTTTACTTATATGATAATAAAAATAACATTTTCTACGTTCATTTTTTATGAGATGCTGAAGTTTCTTTTTAAATATCACAAACAACACTATCATTGTAATTTCTTGTGTTTCATTTTTGAATGTGAAAGTAGTGTCTGTTTGTCACGCTTTTACGCTTAAACCACTGAACTGGTTTTTATGAAATTAGATAATAATTAGATAAAAAGAGATAGATAATTACTTAAACTTATAGAAAGGATTACCTACTTTTTTGTCAAAAAAAAGAACTATATTGAAAATATATATCTGTAAATATTAACTGCAAATATTATGTTTACCACGTAATAACGTGAGCGAAGTCACGGGCGGTGAGTTAGTGTTCATATTAAATTACGTAACATCATACATTTGTATACATACAATTTGATCAATGAATGGGTATATCTTTCTTCTTATATATAAAATTCTCGTGTCACAATGTTAGTCTGCATACTCCTCCGAAACGGGTGGACCGATTCTCATGAAATTTTCTGTGCATATCGGGTAAGTCTGAGAATCGGCCAACATCTATTTTTCATATGTACCACGGGCGAAGCCGGGGCGGACCGCTAGTAATAATATAATAATATAATATTGTGTATGCATTGAGTTACTATGTAGGTACACTTCATTGACTGTTTCATCTATTTATTTATTAACCTGCCTTTATGAAGTTTATTTAAAAGGTAAAAACGATTCAAGTAGTTAACCCTATTTCAAATTATTCACAGTTGATTACTCAAATTCTAATTTGCAATCTTAGATTTCATAAAAATTCTCACGAAAATTTTAGGCCACTTCAATGGTAGTATAATAAGTGTAAACTAGAAAAGCAAACAAACAATTCCATAATTCACGCTCAAATAATAAATTAACAAAGAAACGTGGAAAATTTTATGAAAAATTTAAAATATCTGAGCGGTTGAACTTTGAAGGTTTTTTAAATGTCTGAAATATTTTAGACAAAGCGTTGATTTTCCTTTGAAAAACCTTTGCTTTAGCGAAGCTTTGAGCAGTAAATATATTATAATAGTAGGACTTTGTAAGGAAGCGGAATTAATTACTGTCAGTAATATCATAATATGGTGAAATTTTCTTCAGTCATCGCTGGATTATGTTGGAATTTTGTTGGTTTTGTCAAGAATGTAAGGTGTTAATCGAAAGGGCAAGATCCTTGGACAGTTTGTTTAATCTATACTAATATTATAAAGCTGAAGAGTTTGTTTGTTTGAACGCGCTAATCTTAGGAACTGCTGGTCCGATTTGAAAAATTATTTCGGTGAGAGAGATCATCAACAGAGGCTATAATATCTCGCTAAGACCAGCACGAGCCGAGTACAGACTGCGGGTAAAAAGCCGCTTCTCTAACTGTACAATAAATTAATTCCGAGCTATTATCCCCTTTATCATATAAATCTGCTTAGATTAAACTGATGAAGTAGAAAGACACATTGTAAAAAAGACTGTTTGTAATACTACATCTAACTCCATAATCCTTTTTATAACGAGAAAGTTTCTCGCATTTTATCCTATCCTACCTAAGTATCCTACTAATATTATAAATGCGAAAGTTTGTGAGGATGGATGTATGTGTATGTAGGTGTGTAAGTTTGTTACTCTTTCACGCAAATACTACTCAACTGATTACAATGAAATGCACACATATAGAGGGTAACTTGGATAAACACATAGGATAGGTTCTATCCTGGAAATCCCACGGTATCGGGAACCATTCGGGTTTTTCTTTGAAAACGCGAGTGAAGCATCGGGAGGAAAGCTAGTACTATGTATATATCGATCCGTGGTTAATAAAGTAAAATATTCAGAGGGAATATGTGGTACAAAGTTTCCTAATTAGGCAACTTCAACGCAAATACGGGGGATAATACAAAAGTTTGTTTTTTAACAAAGGGTCCTTAACAAACTTACTGTTTTTAACTTTCAAGGGATTGTTTATTTTGTTATCTATGGGGTTTTGTCATTGCTGCATAGTTTTGTGTGTGTGTGTGTTAAAAGTTTGTGTTTATTTATAGTGCAAACGGATAATTATCGCGTTTTCAGCAAAGTATAGTTTCTATTCAATTTTACACATTGTTAAAGTTTTTGTGTACCTACTAAAGTTAGTGGTTTCAAAAATAATGTGCAATAATTAAATAGATTTTTAATTATCTGTTAATTATCAACATCACTACTGATTTTTCCAGGAGCATTGTTAAGGAAATTGACAGGACCAAGAACTACAACATTTGACAGATGACAATGAACTTTGTCAATCAAATGTCATTTTCATCTGTCAAATGTTGTAGTCAATTCGACACAGCGTGGTGGATCAACTGTGTCCCTGCAGTGGGAACAAATTTGGGCTGAAGATGATAATAATAATTGTATAATTATACGGGCTTTAAGATAGTACCTATATCTAACATAAGATGCGTACCTAAGGCTTGATTACAATCAACACATTAAATCGTTTTTTGAGGTAAGCAAAACTGTTAATAATACTTTCGTTGATGTTATAGTAATATAGTCGTTGGAAAGAGTATCATATTATTATTACTGTAGTTTAGTCTAGCCTTTCTAAGTTTTCAAACAACAAACAAATTTAACGAATTCAATATCGACTCAACTGTAAACTTACGCCGTTAGTACGCCTACGCATTCGCGTGCGGCAGCGAATCTCTGCGAAACTACTGCGTAGCGAAATATCTGCGGAACGTTAGTACACACTACACAGCAATGTTTTCGCAACTTTTTCGCAATGCGTCTGTGTAATGGCCAATTCGCAGTTCCTTGCGAAACAATACTGACAAGGACGCAACTATTTCATCTATCTATGTGCTAGAGTGAGACATATCATATGCGAAATCCTGCCATACTACTGACAGATTTTTCGTTGTTTCGCTGCCGCACGCGAAAGCGTCGGTGTACTAACGCCCTAAATGCGTTATTCCGAAGAATTAATAAGAGGAAAATACTGCTTCAAACGTTTCACAAAACTTTAAAGTTTGAGAATATGAATTTAAGCCTTTTTAAATAGTTGAATCCGCAATTTTATTGAAGTCTGAACTTATAAAGAGATTACATAAATTGCGTGTAATGAATACACTTCTCATAAAACGTTGAATATAATTTGAATGTGAATATGCAAAATGCAAAACTAGATTACTACCCGTGACTTTGCTTGCTTTGTCTTAACAAATTACGTAATAAAACCTTGATAACCTTGGTGAAAACAGAATAAAGCAGTGATTTTTTAGTTCGTTATTAAAAGACACACAAATAACCGTGGCGGAATACTTTGTATTTGTCCTTTATAATATGTGTTAGGTAAGGTTATTTCAAAATAAGTAATATACTTGTTCGGAATAGATAAAATAATTAAATGGTCACACTGATAGCGGAACATAATTCGTTGGTATACAGAGAGTGGTTCGCCGACCACTGGGTTCTTTGGGTAAAACGTAACAATACTATTAAATTATATTTGAAAGAAGACAAACACATCTGGTAATAAAAAATATGAGCCCAAACCGCATAACTATACGATCAGTTAATACGTTTTCTTCATAACTCTTTATTCGATATTAAATAAAAGGATAATGATGGAAACTTTGTACAGTACTCCATTGGCAAAGTTGTGAATTTACCCCAAGTTTGTTTGCAAAGACTTTTTTCTTTGCAAAGCTTTCTTTGCATGATACAGTTTAACTTGGCATACTGGACTTTGAGAATATTTATTCTGCGAATATTATTTCGTATTGGTAGATATTGGTACGAAAGATATTGGTTTTATGTGTTCCATTTTTTGCTTGACGTTCTTTTCGAATGTAAGAAAAAAAAGTTTGTGTGAACTTATATTCATTACAATAGTGTGTTGTATTTCTATAACAATTGTACCTACATTTGGTATAAAAAATCTGAGACAGTGAACTAGTATAGGTACGTACATAATCTTTGCTTTCCTATTTTTCATCGTTCGATTCACAATAATTGTAAAATTACGCGAATAATAAACATAAAAAAACATGTTATACAAATAATTTAATTCATAAAAACCCGTTCATCCAGATTTACCATGAGTAATCTAAACCAAAAAATAAGCACATTTTTTGTTCTAGATCTCTCATACGAGTTTTTCATACAAATTATACTGAAATCTATTCTGCCGCTGCATAATGCATACAATAATGCGTATTATGCCCTTATAATACGCAGTGAAACGGACGTCTAATTTCCTCTCTTTATGTACCATTTATGATGATTTTCATCTTTGTTACCTGGTTGCATATATTTGTTTATTACGTCTTTTTATAAAATTTTATTGATAAATTGTTTCAATATTGTAATTAAGAGTGAACGAATAAATATATTATTTTCATGTAACGTTAAGATCGTCGTTTAAAAAGCTTCTAAAATTATCTCTATTCAAATAACAATTTTACCGTAGCAAAAACTTACAAACTGATGCAACGCACTAATCCATCTAATTCTATAGATTCTATAGTATAGAATAGCAAATGAGCAGTAGGCCCACTAGTACTATTAACCTGTTTAAATCAAATATCAACCAGACGGTCTACGTTATTTAAGTCCCTAATTTGAATTGTAAATTTCAGCTATCTGCTGCCGACGCGACGGTAGATGTCGCTTCGTGCTTGTTATGCTGCTAATTAGACTCCAGATGGTGGTTTAATTTATATCTGTAAAGCTTATATATATCGTGAAAATTTGGGATTAAACGAGGTTTAAAGAGTGGGCTGAATGGCTCGTAAGTTTTTACGGTTTTGGGTCTGGGTAGTATAAAACAAAGTCGCTTTCTCTGTCCCTATACAATATTGAATATACATATTATCTTTGAAACTATAGTTAAACTTCTAGTAATATCGATCTTGATGTTTTTTTTAGAGGAAGGTTGAAGTATATCATTTTTTACGTTTCATCATTTTATCATTTTTTAATTTTTTAGGTATAATAGGTATTATTATGTAGTGATATACAAAAGTAGCTATCCGCCCATAGCTTCGCTCGCTTAGTCTGAAAGTTGAAACCTATAAAATGATATACCTACTTCAACCTTCCTCAGTAATAAATTAATAATATAAAACATAGTCACTTTCTCTGTCCCTAAGTCCCTGTGTATGTTTGAATCTTTAAAACTACACAACGAATAATATGATGCAGTTAAAAAAAAATGTAGTATTTTAAGCGCAAAATCATAATTCAATATGCTCATAGTTTCCCTATTTTTTTAATTTCCCACATAAACTAGATATTGGTCTATTATGTAAAATGACTAATTAATAAATTCAAATTAATAATTATTGATAAACCAAACACTTCACATGTCAACAGTCAGTTGACTCGACAGTTGTCCATATTCAATTAATTAATTGCATATCATTAAGAGTTTTCAATGAGAAATTAAACAGTCAAAGAAAATGTAGTTTTATTTTTTGTATGGAAGGTTCGAGAAGGAGAAATTTTCGTATTCCATATCTATCCTATTTTAAGCAAGGACTTATAATTCTTATAGATAGTGATGTTTTTTCCATTAAACTTGACTCTCAGTTGAATTGACAATTAATGAATTAATAATTATTATATTTGTATATTGCCAGGTTCACACAGAGTCAGCAGACTCATGAAGCAGTTGCTGCGTGAAGCAGCCATCAGGCATCAGCCATGTATGAATGTGGCTTGGCCGAGAAAAATACGTGTGCTGCGGTTTTCTAGTCTGTTGGGCCCTCTTCACAATCATGGGCAGCGTTGGCCCAACAAATGATCGTCGATGTTTGCCGCCATTACGAACATTATGAAAAAACCAATAAAATGACAGCCGATCATAAACATTTAGGCCTATACTATCGTGATTGCCTCTAGGTACTCGCCTCAACACTCATATATTTTCAATCAACAAGCACATTCAGCACATTCACACCAAAGAATTTCCTTCCAAAAGTGTATAAAAATTAACTTTTATCACAAAACTAGCTGTGCCTCGCGGTTTTACCCGTATTGTTCCGCTTCTATTGGTCTTAGCGTGGTGATACGTAGCCTATAGCCTTCCTCGATAAATGGACTATCTAACACCGAAAGAATTTTTCAAATCGAATCAGTAATTCCTGAGATTAGCGCATTCAAACAAACTCTTCAGCTTCATAATAGATATGATAAAATCGGAATCAAAAATCAAAGCACTTGACAAGTTGGCGCCAATTAACGAAATTGCATTGCAAATAATGAATAGCTGTAATCCTATTAATTTGCTTTAATCACGTGTTCGAGTGATAATGAGCACTACAATTATTTTAACGAATGTTTATTACTTTTTGCTTGTGTTGAATATTTCTGCAAATATGTGTAGGAGAATCTAATATCTAATATATATTATAAAGGCGAAAGTTTGTAAGGATGTATGGATGTATGGATGTATGGATGTTTGTTACTCTTTCACGTAAAAACTACTGAACCGATTACAATGAAATTTAGCACACATATAAAGGGTAACTTGGATTAACACATAGGATAGTTTTTATCCCGGAAATCCCACGGGAACGGGAATTATGCGGGTTTTCCTTTGCAAACGCGGGCGAAGCCGCGGGCGGAAATCTAGTATTTTCATATTTTTACTTATAATTGAAAGAAGCAACTGCTTAGTAGGAACCTTTGTCTTGTTATTTGATCTATAGGTATATGAAGGCTATTAAAAATAATTTAGATAATGTTTGCATCAATGAATGCAATCTCGCCAAATCTACTCTTTGAAAGGGAAAAATTAAACTTGCCAGACTATCAATATTATTATATACTGTGATTATAAATATATCACATAGGTAGTTACCTAATTATTATGAGAATTGAATGCGTTTTTATCCGCGAATAAAACCGCGGGGCACAGCTGGCATGTTGGCATAATATTGGTTTCTAATATTAGGACAATTCAAAAGCTCTTCTTAGAGTAGTCTAGCTCAATGTTTGGATTGTAATCATCGCTATCGTCATTTTAAACATTTAGTAAAATTAGTTAAAATAAAATGAAATCATTGACAAGAGAAGAAAAAAACACATTAAATAGTGTTTTTGTAAGTTAAAGAACAATAGGTATAACATAGAGCTTTTAACTAGGACTGTGGGTTCGGTAAAATCTAACCCATGAGAATCAACATAAAAGTAGTTCAATAGGATATACCTAAATAAAGGTTAAAAATGGTTTATAACTACCTAATAAGATTCATTTATAAGTGAATTCGAAATTCAAAATAAGTTAAAGCATAGCGTAATATTATTATGAACCGTAAAAATTAAACCTTGCATCTTCACTAGTCATTCATATACACATTATAATCTCTATAAAAAAAGAAACAAAAGTACAAAGAAACTATTTAAAAGCAGCGGATTTGTGAAATTATTAAATTTTTTATAAAATTTAATTATAAAAACTAGATGGACTTTATTGTTGTATGTTCTAGAAACACATTCCAAATTTAAATAATTTTCCAACACGATTTACATAGTGTATGTAATGAAATAAAATTATACTTAATTATAACGCATACAACAATAGAGAGTTATTTCATTTATGTAATTTTTAATCGAACAATAATTAATAATTACGAAATATTATGTATGGAAATAACTCAAGCGTTTTTGTTCCGTACAAAGAAGTTACATATAATTTTATAAAATTCAAGTTTACATGAATGATCACATTCAATAAATAATATTTAATAAACAACCATTATTAATAATCCATCAATAAATATTAACATAAACCCACCTCTTAAAATCCACAAGACCACAAACAACATTTCACAAACCGAATTCAAATTTCGAAAACGCGCGCAAACTTCGAGGAGCGACAAACACGACCTCCTCGTTCCACACCTCGAATCGTACTGATTTTGAAATTCCCTACATAGCCTGTAGCCATATCCCGAGATATCAGTCGACTTTCCAAACATTTTCATTCCCAATATGGAATCAGAGGAAACACGATCCAGATTGAAGCGTGCGCCAACACAATAAGGATTATAATCGCATGAACATAATAGGGGTGTCAGTATTCGGGCAATCTCATGTGGACGTTGTAATTTGTGAGCGGAAGGAAAACCATCAGGAATACTGAATTCGGGAAATGTTCAACCCTAATGTTGCTTTGAGGCCGTTATTTTCGTAATGGCGTAGTTTTGTATACGGTTATTCGGTAAGTTAAAAGATAATTCCGTTTTAATACAGGTTTGGTTTAATTGAAAATTTCAATCCGTGTGAGCTGAGGACCCTTATCGGATATGTAGCCATAACACCAACATTGTTTCAAAATAAATTAATGTTTGGTAATAGATATTGTACGGTTATAAAAACTTAGTATACATGTTATTTTTGAAGCATTATAAATTTATAAGTACTAAGAAATGACAAAAAGCGCAAAAACAATTTGTTTATAAATAGAAATTGTTTAATCAAACTGTACTATCTTTCGCGATAAAATCAATTTAAATTTTAACAACAAGTTTGGCGTATATCCAAGATAGGTAACTCTTACATTCGTGGTTTACCGGTTTTCTTTAAATTAAGTTAGTATGTAATACTTATGTTCAGAATTTTTTAAACAAAACTTGAAAATATAATAAAGATTTTCATTTTTGTTTATTTAAAGGCAATTTAGTTTTATTAGTATTATACCTACAACATGTAAATATATTATGTAGTAAGAAAACTTTAAAGCGTTACTTTGAGAAAAGTATCGTTAAAAAGCTCTTATACATTAAAATTTCCAATAAATTCTGTTGAATACGTGTGTTATGTTCGATATAAGCCTCGATTACACTTTTTCCTTTATTTTTAAAATTATGAAATTATTTAAATAATTTAGTTAACTACTATCATAAAAAATTAAAAGTTTAAACTCTTTTATAAAGAAAGTTTTTAAGATTAAGCGCAGTGATTGCATTTTCTTTAAAAACTATCATTAAGCGATATTATAGTATTATGCAATATTTTATGAACTATTTCAATTCGCTGAAAAACTTTTCTTCGGATGAGCTGAACCTATTTAAATCCTACTTCCATAATATGATAGAGGGGTTCAAACCATCATAATAAGTGTTATATTATTATCAAATAACCAGTACAAAGTCGCAAACATTTACTAGTTAATGCAAAATGTATTTGATTGATTTTATCGTACAATTACCAACTTCTAAGAGCCTGTTATCGACTGAAGTGTAATGTTGCAGCTGCACACATACATAATTTTCATTTATATAGCCTACACTAAATACATACAAAGTTATATATTGTAGATACTTTGAACTGTATACTGTAGAGATTTTGATTTATAGAATAGGACGTGTGATGTGTGCAAAAAGAAACACTTATTTACGAACTACTAATTTAAAAAAAAGTCTTTCATATTTTGTATTCAGATCTTGGACTATAACCATGTTAAAAGTTTAATCGCTCAACATAACAAACATACACAAGTTCACATAATTTATTAAATTTTCAGAAAATTTATAGCATTTTAATAATAGATTTTTGTAATATTGCACGCCTCATAAGCGAAGCGTTGAGGTGGGTACTACTGTCACTTCGCGCAAAACATCAGATTTTTCAAACTTAAAATGTCTTTATGTATCATACATTGCACTTGTAAGATAATATTTTCATTTTTTACGATCACCATATCACGATCATAACTCTAAAGCATATTATGCAGCTACAACTGTGACTAATTTAACTATTTAGTCACTCTTTTCAATACAGTCTATACAGATCATAGAATTTCTGCTATTTCTTTCACATTTTCAATTTAATTGTGTTTTATTCTTTCCTTTTCTCGAAATAATTTTATTTCCTTTCATACCTAAGGCAAGCTTATTTCAAAGGCAATAATAATAACACTATCTTGCTTCTCGCCGGGATAGGCTCCAATTACTGTGGCTTTGTGACCGTGGCATGTAGACATACAGAAGTTATGTGTATAATTGTATGAAATAAACACATTAATTATATACATTTGTAGGGGAAATTGTGAAAAAGGTTTGCTGCAAAAAAACGTGTGTGCCGAGTACACGTGTCAGAAGTGAAACTTCTTTTGCAAGATTCAAAGATACCAAAGTCGTTGCCTTACTCCATGACGTGACGGTGTTGCCATGACGCGACCTTGAAATTTCACTTTCCACGCGCCTAAAGAAGTTTCATTTAAAAACATATATATTTGTGGTAAAAAGAACCAAAGTGTTTGTCGTAAAGGCAATCAAAAATGGTCAGAATGTTCTGAATACAAGTAAAACGAAAACTCATAAAGATTTGCATAAACTTTCGCAATATAATAGTTAATTATAACGTATTCAATAATTATATAAAAGTAAAAATACATATAATCTTAAACTATTATTTCTATTCTACCTCAAAACCCTAATAACATATTTTTGTAAACAATAACAAAATACAGCTATTTTGATCATTTCTCAGCGAAGCCCGGACAGCTCCCAATTAGTGTCAGCTTTATGTCCATGTCACTGCTAGCATTGTATTCGAATTTAATGGAAACGTGCTTTACTTATATGAATATATGAAATGTGTAAAAATGGTGTAATTGTATGAATTTTTTATTTATTGTGGCTTTGCAGCTTCTGGGTGTGTTGTTTTTACCATTTATGTTCGTTAAATAGTGATAGTTAATGATGTAACTAAGTTTAATCATCATCAGACCAGATACGTTCCCACTGCTGGGACACAGGCCTCCTATGTAGTTACAAGCCATATTCCACCATGCTGGCCGAGTTTCTTCACGATATAAGCTAAAATAAGAAAGTAAAATCGGTCCTTTATGTTCCTAAATTGACTTAAGTTTTGATACTTATGTCTGATTCAGCGCATGTTTGTACATGTCTACATCTGTGTTAAATAGAGTAATTAATGGAGATGTTGTAGGTGTATAATTCATTAAGGATTTGCCTAGAGTGGATGGAAAAAAACACAGAGCTTTCACCGAGAACGATGCCTTATCCCCTTGAGATTCAACAACACAATGTATTGGTGTTTTTCCTCCTTTATGTCTATAGAAAAGTCTAGAAAATTTGTTTAGAAATAGGTACCTATAATTATTCATGTTTTCTATAGCTGAAATATGTACCTATTTTAATTGATAAATACTCCCTTAAAACGTGGTAAGGAACGTAAGTTACTGCTTTTCAATTCATATTCATTATGATAATAAGTATGTTTTGTGTTTTAAGCACAATTTCAAAAAAAATAATAAATGCGAGAGAACACAAAAGAAAGAGAAAGAAATTCAAGCGGTTTCACAAATCACACCTCATAAATACATATTATTAATTATTATGCAAAGTAGAATTAAAAATCCATAAAATACAATTTAATCGATTACACCGGGAAACAATTACAATTTTATCAATTGTTGATGTTTAACTTGTGTTCTAAGGCTTAGTGACAAAAAATAACAGGTTAAAATCACTATAATCATTTATGTAACAGTACAAAATAACAGGTGTGTTATCACATGGTAACGCGATTTCCAGGAAGCGTGCCAAAATCCGTGGATTGTGGCGAAATTACAAGAAGGCATTACTGGGGATTTTGTTTATTTACAATATTTCATTTTTACAACCACCTTGAGGCGTTCCGGTGCTTTACGTTACAACTTAACAAGACATGTTTCCCTGTGTTGAGTATCTGAGCATACCTACTACTAATGTTATAAATGCGAATGGATGTTTGTTACCTGTGTTTGTTACACTTACACGCAAATATTACTGAAACGATTACAATGAAATTTGATATGTACTATGTTGAGCTGAGAACCCAGAATAACACATAGGGTACTTTTTATCCCGGAAAACCCACAGGAAAGGTAATTATGCGGGTTTTCCTTAGAAAACGTGGACGGACAATAAAATTCAAATATAATTAATTATAATTCATTGATAAATGTGTTTTTGAATCTGTGTAATGTGCAAACTATATTAT
The DNA here is from genome assembly GCA_907164685.1 of Colias eurytheme. Classification (NCBI taxonomy): domain Eukaryota; kingdom Metazoa; phylum Arthropoda; class Insecta; order Lepidoptera; family Pieridae; genus Colias; species Colias eurytheme. Next base: position 13,482 of record CAJQZN010040680.1, read on the forward strand.
CAAAAAATTGTTTGGAAAAAATATATTTTTAAGTAGGTACGTAATGTTATTTTTAATTTGGTAACAACATTTGACAAAAATTAAAATGTCCTTATATATTAAGTAGATAGAATAAGACATAGGTAATATAAAGACTTGTTTCACGAATTTAAGTCGATCAGAATTCGCCCACCAAAATATATCAATATATTATCACGAAGCAAATTGCAAAACAGCTAGAAAATATTTCAGAGCGCCAACAAAAGGAAATCTTTTTAAGCTTTTTAGCCGACGCTGGGCGGAGCTCAGTAACCTTATAGCAGTACTATATCCAGGGTGGGAAAGTGATGGCGCTAGACGACCTGTATAGCGCTGTCCCTTTCGCACACTGGATTTAATACTGCTTGACATCGTGGTGCTGGGTATTTCGTATTTATAATGCATTATTTCGTATTGGATTTGAGATTTCCTGCTGGTATGCAATGTGCATTAATCTGCTTTATGATATTGGAACCTTTCAGCTGTATAGAGGCAGAAGGATTAATATTAAAAAATAGACTTTTTAACAGAATTTATTCTCTCATTATTCATGCCAAATGACGATTCATATCACCTTTATGATAGCTATTATAAATACAGAAAAGCTTGTTTACTATTTTATAGGATGTATTTTATAAGGATAACTACCTACCTAAATAATATACTTAGGTACTTAATTCAAACTATCATCTATATTCTATGTGTGTGTAGTTATCATATGTATATTGGTCGAAATTTCGACTGAAACAAAAACATTTAACTAAAATTTGGAATGAGTTTAAATATTTACTGATATCCAAAAGTTAAAATCAAAATCCAGCGGTTTGCTGCATTTAGTTTCAGTTATCACTAAGATAAACATTGTAACAAAACTTTTAATTGAAAGAAACCTCAACCACATGCGTTCATTCGTTTAGGTACTATACATGTACCGACATACTTACAAAACATCCATTTTCGCGGGGAAAAAGAATTATACAGGGCGGAAAATGGCAAGATTCTAAAAGTAACACAATTGTGCGGAATATCACAATTGCATGAAACATGTTAATCTGATTTCATCCAATTTTCTTATATTTACGCTTTTTTACGTGACATTTCTCATATCAAATATAAAAGATATAGTTAGATATATTATATTGGGTAAATTATGGGACATTAGAATGATCAGAAATAGATATTATTATGTTAGGTACCTATTTGCTAAGAAAACAATTATTGTGTCCTTACAAGGACCGTTTGCCGTTTTTTGTCACACAATTTGACTGATATTGGTGTGCCTTGTAAATGGCGTTTTTAATTAGTATAATTTATATAAGAACAGCTGTAGAGGTACCTTTTATATATAAAAACTAGCGGTCCGCCCCGGCTTCGCCCGTGGTACATATTTACGTTTTCTCTACATAAAAACCATCCTCGTACTTCAAGGAATATAATAAAAAAAGAATTATCGAAATCGGTTCAGCCGTTCTCGAGTTATGCGCTTACCAACACATTTTGCGATTCATTTTTATATATAAGATAAAATATAAAATAAAAATAAATAAATTAAACTATTCTAAAAGCCTACGCAAACGAGATGGTAAATGCAGATTATACCATGATAATTTTCATTTTTGCCACAAATAGTAACTACCTATGTTAACAGCATTCGGTATTTATATCTAGTAGGTACTAGGTAATATCATCTTTAGTCTTTACTAATATTATAAAGCTAAAGAGTTTCTTTGTTTGTTTTTTGAACTCGCTAATCTCAGGAACTATGGTCCGAGTTAAAAAAATATTTCGGTGTTAGATAGCCAGATATCGAGGAAGGCTATCGAGATTCTTTTGAAAACAACCAATAGATATTGTTCTTTGGAATATGAAAGAAGACTTCGAAAAAGATAATATACTTAATTAAGACAGAATTAATAAGAGAATGTACGTTACTGAAAGAATTTCATTAATACCTACAATTTACTCACAATTATCATCCACTTTCAATCGAATTCCGTGAAAATACATCAGAATAAACGCCTTATCAACATTACATTTCAAACCAAATGTATCTCGTGATTTTTCCAATACTTGAAATTTAAATCAACCTTATTCCTATAGCATTAAAGACTATAATCGATTATACAACAGAGAGTAATTTGAAATTAAAAGCCAGAATGTAGGAAGCCATACCATTTTATTGCTACAGCTACTATAGACTTTGCTACATCACGATAAGGTGCAAAATCGCGTGCAATAATATTTTCCAAAGTTTATTCATTACAAACACCAACTTACTTCTGCAGTTATATTGAACCTTATTGCAATGGAATAAGGTTTATAATCGTCTGGTTTAGAGTGTTCGGTGTGCATTCAGGCGGGAAATAACCCGGATCGTTTTGTAAGTGTGAGCCGCAATCTGTCGATATTCAGGTGTTTGAGTGCGTTGTATGGAAATGGTTTTTATATGCTTTGTGCTTTGAAAACCAACTTTGCTTAATATCCATGTTTATTCATGGAATATATAGCTTAGCTTGTAGTGGACTGACTTCATGATGTGTTTTCTTTTAGACATGCATATTGTCTTATGGTTATGTTATGCAGTCGCCATAATGACAACTCTGAGCTAGTCTTATATAAATAGTTCAAATAATTATAAGTCATGCTATAAGCATGTTTCACTAGTTCGTGCATATCTAACTTCTTCTGACTCATATTCTTCTGAGAGCTTACTCCTATACAATATTTAACAATAATATATTTACTCCCGCGACTTCGCCCGCGTTTTCAATTTATTTGAAAACGCGGGCGAACCCGCATAGTTCCCGTGGCATTTCCGGGATAAAACCTATCTTATATGTTAATCTAAGTTACCCTCTATATGTGTGCTAAATTTCATTGTAATCGGTTCAGTAGTATTTGCGTGAAAGAGTAACAAACATATTACATACACATTAGAAAGAGTAACATACATCCATCCTCACAAACTCGCATTTACAATACTAGCTGCGCTTCGCGGTTTCACCCGCTTGGCTCCATGCCATATAGCCTATAGCCTTCCTCGATAAATGCGCTATCTAATACTGAAATAATTTATCAAATCGGGCCAGTGGTTCCTGAGATTAGCGCGCTCAAACATACAAACTCTCAGCTTTATAATATTAGTACAGTAGGACACATACCACAAATCGAAGTCTAAACATGAAATTCATCATTTCTATACCATTCCATTGTTCGACAGAATATCACATAAATCCTATTATAATCGTTTTATCTGCACGTTAGCAGATTTCGCTGTGAAATATCGACGCTGTGCGTTGAATGTAAAAGATGTATATTAGCATAACGGGGTGACGTTTGCACCACAATTTTATTGCTTTTAACGTTAATGCCGACGTGGATTTTTATCAAGTGGTATTTTGTCATTTTCACTCATTAAAAAAAGTGAAAAAATCTCGCTAAAATATCAATAATAATTATCCAATTTTCTGAAGTTCAATTTCCGTGAGAGGATGACAATTTATTGAAGTGAATCTTCTTTAGACGCGTAAGAGTCAATTGTACTACTTTAAAATAGCTTAGCAACCTTCCTGAAAAAGATTCTACAATTTTCATACTAAATAAATAAATCAAATATTAAATGGCTTTTTATGCTTTGTGTTTTGAAAACCAACTTTGCTTAATATCCATGTTTATTCATGGAATAGCTTTATCGTATAATTTTCTTACTGACTTATTTATAACTGCTTTCTGAATCAATTATTGATTGCTATTTAACCTAATTGTTACAATACAATCTAAACTCAAGAGCTCTTGAAAATCTTCTCGAATACAAATGCTTTTTGTTTGATCTATTTATTTTATTTAAATTTAAATCAAAATCAATATAGCTGTATAAAGTTCTAGTTTTACTTCCAATTTTATATGGGGACGTTATGGTAATGTTATCGGGACTTTCGTACTGAAATTTCGAATCTAGGTCACTTTTTACAGTAGCCATTGTAGTTTTTATAGATATACGTTTTACTACGGATCTGGTTTCAGTGCTTTTGTATTAGAACTTTCGATATAGATATGTAATTCTAATAACTGTCCTACTACTTTGAATATTATTGGTTCATAATCCAGCAACTCTCTGCTTGAGTATTGTATTTAGATATTTGCACATCGAATTTCTCAGTTGAAGTGAAAAGCATAATTCAAAAAATCTAATCCTACTATTATGGGATATATGTGTGTTATTCTTTCACGTAAAAACTACTGAACCGATAACAGTGAAATTTGGTATGTAGGTAGCTGAAGACCCAGAATAATACATAGGCTACATTTTATCCCGGAAATTCCAAAGGAGCGGGAAATATACGGGTTTTTCTTTGAAAACACAGGCAAAGAGCGATCGGAAATCGTGTGTATTAACACTAGAGCGCACGCGCGGGGGACATAGGTCACCCAGTGCTATATATTGCTAAATATTTTTTTAAAGAATCGTGCTTGAGTGTTGTTGTCTCAGGTATTCCCCGACTACCAATCACCGGACATTTTAGCAGCGTGTCAGCTTCCTTGGTGCAACGAAGTGTACTCTGCGAAAATATAAAAGTACATGGGTGACGCATGTCCCCCGCGCGAGCGTTTTAGGAAGTTTTTGAAATCATGCAATTACGAGTGAAAATCAAGTATACCGCTTTTATTTTTTACTGCTCTTATGATCAATTTATACTTTTAAGAAATTATTAATAATTATGGGTAACTAAAATCGAAATAAAATACTCATATTCGAGTGCTAGGACATACTTATTTTTTATTGAAAATAAAATTTTATTGGATAAGAACAACTTATTCTTAAACTTTATAATTAGATGATTATTTCTACCAAATTTGTAGTTTCCAAAGTAAAAAAAACTGATTGATCACAATAAGTAAAAAATTAGTTACTTTTCACAGAGGTTTATGTAAAATGAGAAAATATTGATATTTTTTTTGTTTTATCACTTAAAAATAAAGTTGATTCATAAATAAGTACTTCGTTTACTTTTTAAACTACGATTTTTATGAAAAAAACGTGCGTCGTATTGGGTGACATATGTGACCCACGCGTGCACTCAAGGAAAATTTTAGGCGCGAGCGCTCTAGTGTTAAATAAATATTATTTCTTTGAAATAGCTTGAATTTTTTTTACATTTATAAAAAACCAATTATGAAGACCATCATTCTTCTTCTCTATTCGAAAATCATTATAGTAATAATGATTTTCGAATGCTACATAATCATAAAATACCTTTTTGAACTCAGTTGAAGATTCAAATCACCATTACTGTCACATAGTTCTAAACTCACAAGGATTGCTATCATTAGTACAACAGCTAATCGCACCCCAGACGTTTGACCCACTTTCCCTTAAAGAGATTTGTTTAGTTAGTGTAAAGTTTAAGTTAATTCGTTTGAGTCAATCTGTTTTAAATAAACACAGCAACAGCAGTTTTTCTAGCAGTTTTTCCTTATTCATCCTGGGGCCTTAGACAAAGTAACAATTAAAAAACGATAACGAAGTTAGAAAAGGAAAAATGTATGGGATTGACATTAGATAGACCACGTGATCTAACGCGGCGTATGTCAATCCCATACATTTTTGCTTTTTCTAACTTCGTTATCGTTTTTTAATTGTTACTTTGTCTAAGTCCCCTGGTTTGAGTAAGGAACAAGGAAACTATATATTGAACTCAAGTTAACACATCTTGTAGAAAACTGTAGGTAAATAATTATTATAACACCTTTTCTCTGATTTGTTTTGGGGTAAATGCATTATAAATATCTATAATTAATGATCAAATTTCTTTACTAGCTGATGGGGTTAATGAGTCACAAACACTGATTACTTTAAATTAACTTTATTTCTAAGTAAAAATACCGGGAACACATGCAGTCGCTATAATGTCACGGAGCAGAGAGAGACCATAGATTATACACCTCACAGGAAGGCACGCAATTTAGAATAACACAGATAATAAATAAATTTACTTTAACACTCCCTTCAAATAAGAGCCTTCCACAAAGAAAATGTAAACAAAAAGTTTCAACTTCACATATACATAAGTTTAACATAACAATTTACTTCTTATTATAACAGAACTTAATATTCACCTTTTATTTAACATACCAAATTTACTTTTAATCTTAAGTCTATCTTGCTATACAAACATTCAAAGTTTTCAAATTTAACATACCAATATTATATTTATTCAACTTAAATCTATATCGGAATACAAACACTTTAAGTTCCTAGATTTGACATACCAATATTACATCTTAACAATTTAAATCTATCTCGAGGTAACGCTTTAGTTAAAATATCAGCAAATTGATGATCTGTACTAACATACTTTAAAGAAATAATCTTTTCATTATATTTTTCTTTCACAAAATTATACTTAATATCAATATGTTTACAGCGTTTATGAAATTCACTATTTTTAATTACATTTATAGCACTTTGATTACACCACGCTCTGCTACCAAAACATAATGTCTGGTCTGCTTACAGTTGCTAGGTGTATAAGTGATCCAACTGCTTCTCTGTATGGTAGCTTGTATGCAAGCATCGTCTCATTTTTCTGTAACTTTACATGAGGATCAGCTGGAACAGAGTTAGGGTTAGCACTGCTCATGTTGAACTTTTCCAACAGTTTTTCAATATATTTACTTTGATGAATAAAAATATGTCTTTTATTTCTTTCTATTTGCATACCAACAAAGTTAGAAGGTGTACAAGTCTTTATGTTAAAGCTTGTTTTCAATTCATCAATTACTTCTTTCAAAATCATCTTATCTTTTGACATTAAAAGACCATCATCCACATAAAGGCATAAATAACATTTAATTTCATTAACTTGACCAATATAGACACACTGATCGGCTAAGCTTTTGACAAAACCAAATTTTTGTAAAACTATATTAAATTTAGTGTTCCAGCACCTAGGAGCTTGTTTGAGGCCATAAAGTGATTTATTAAGTTTACATACAGTATTAGGCAAACATTCTAAGCCCTCAGGTGGAACCATGAATATTTGTTCTTTTAACTCTCCATAAAGAAATGCTGTTTTTATATCAAATTGCATTATTTCTAAGTTTTGTTCAGCAGCTATTGATAAAAGTGAACGGATAGAGTCATACCTGACAGTAGGTGAGAAGGTTTCATCATAGTCGATCCCCTTCGTTTGTGCATAGCCTTTTGCACACAGACGAGACTTGTACCGTGGACCTGTTGGCTCATCCTTTATTCTGAATACCCATTTGCATCCAATCACTTTGGCATTTTCAGGTTTCTCAACCAATGTCCATGTCTGGTTTTCACTATGAGATTGTAATTCCTCACTTATTGATATTTTCCACTTCTCAGAATCAGCTGATGTAATTGCATCATTGTAGGTTAAAGGTACATCTAAAATTCCTTCATTATAGCATAAATATGTTCCAAAATCTTTTAATTTAGAGTGCAACTGTTTATTTCTTGGTCTTAATTTTATGTTTGGATCGGGCAGGTTATTAATATTTGTATCTGGTACATAAATACTGTCTGACGATGAGTCATAAGAATCATATTCATCATAATTACTCACTGTGTTTGTGGAACTTGACTTTGTGCTGTCTGAAGGAAGCTCTTCATCTAGAGACTCGTCCTTTGCTTCAGTTAAGTCCACCGGAACATAGTTTCTTGTTACAGTTGATTCTAGGAAGACTGCATCTCTGCTCTTCACAACCAGTCCAGATGTAGGAATGACAAACCTGTAACCCTTGGTATTAGTACAATAACCAGTAAATATTGCTTTCTGTGCTTTTGGATCCCATTTCTTTCTTTTCTCTTTTGGTAGGTGTACCATCACTTCACATCCAAATACACGTAGGTGACTAACACTTGGTTTATTTCCCGTCCATACTTCTTGAGGAGTTTTATAATCTAATGACTTAGTTGGTATTCTATTTAGTAGATAAGCAGCCGTATGGATAGCTTCTGCCCAGTATCTTTTAGATAATTTTGCATTGAGTAACATACACTTGGCTTTTTCTACTAATGTTCTATTAAGTCTTTCAGCGACACCATTTTGCTGTGGTGTATAGGGCACAGTAGTTTGATGTATGATTCCATTACTTTTTAAAAGATCAGAAATATTCTTATTAATATATTCAAGGCCATTATCAGTGCGTAGACATTTGATTTTACATTCCAATTGTTTCTCTACATAATGTTTGTATTCTTTAAATTTATCAAGCACCTCTGATTTGTGCTTTAAGAAATAAACAAATACATTTTTTGAAAAATCGTCAATAAAAGTGAGAAAGTACTTGGCTCCACCGAGAGATTCTGTCTCCATGGGCCCACATACATCAGAATGCACAAGTTCAAGGAGTTTTGTAGCCCTTGTTCCTTTATTTTTGAAAGGCAGTCTCGCTTGTTTTCCTTCTATGCATGTTATGCATGTTAAATTGTTAACACTTTTCTTTAGTACTTTCATACCTTCAGTATTTTCCAATAATTTATCTAAGTCACTGAAATTCAGGTGACCCATACGTTGATGCCACAAATATGCATCATTTTCTTCAACATCGGACATGCATGCATAGCCTCCTCCGGGCATGTTCAGCCGGTACATGTTGTTGATAATACTAGCTGTTGCTACTATCTGATTCTTATTGTTCATAATAACACAGCCAGTTTTGTCAAATCTTACTTGGCCACCACAGCGAATAATCTGACTTACAGATAGTAAGTTTGTAGCTAATTCAGGAACATGTAATACATTTGTAAACAGTACCTTATTTTCTTGACCTTTTTCATTGTAAGTATTTAAGCTCACTTGCCCTGAGCATTGCACTGATAATACTTTGTTATCTGCTACTCTTATATTCTTTATAACGGAAGTAGTCTCATTCTGAAGCAAACTCTTGTCTTTGACCATATGTGAGGATGCGCCTGAGTCCACATACCAGGAATCACACTGTGCAGTTGTCGCAGTAAATACAGCAGCATATGATGAACTACTGGAATTTTGTGATACTTCTTTATTTTTCAATTTGCATTCTGGGCTTTTGTGTCCATATTTATTACAGGTGTAGCACCTAGGTCCTTTAGAATGCCTCTTGAAATTTTTCTGAAATTTTTTGTTAACTGCGAATGCATTTGACTCATTTTCATATGGTCTGACATCCTGTAATAATTTTGCCTTTACAGAATCTGAAGTAATAGTTGTGCCTGAGCTTTCAATGGCCATTATCATTGGTTTGTAGCTTTCGGGCAGACCTGAGAGCAACATAGTACCTAGCCACTCGTCGTCCACTTTGAAACCAATGTTTCTGAGTTTATGAGCTGTGTTCATTATTCTGCTTACATACTCCTCTACATTTTGACATTCAGTTAGTGACGTGTTACATAAATCACGCAGTAGCCCAACTCTGCGTGTCAGCCCAGAGTCATCAAATGTTGAGGACAATTTATCCCAAACTTCTTTGGCGGTGCGAGCCTCTTGGATATGCACATAGTTCGTGGGATCCACTGAGAGGATTATCTTTGTTCTCGCCTTAGTATCTCGTTTTGGATCTGATTCCATGTTAGATTCTATGCAGTCCCACAACTCCTCATGTTGTAGATATGTTTGCATTGCAAACCGCCAAGTTGCATAGTTTTCCCGACCGGATAGCTTTTCAATTAATGCCGATTGGTTATTTGTTGCCATTTTGTTTGAATTTATTCACTTTCAACACAAAAGTTTGTATTATCAAAAGTCACGTTGCCGGTTTGAGGTTAAGTTCACATGTAATGTTTTAATCACTGATTTTACAACGAGATTTCGCACTTTCTTTGTTTCTGAGCTATCTGGGCCCATAACCTGATGGGGTTAATGAGTCACAAACACTGATTACTTTAAATTAACTTTATTTCTAAGTAAAAATACCGGGAACACATGCAGTCGCTATAATGTCACGGAGCAGAGAGAGACCATAGATTATACACCTCACAGGAAGGCACGCAATTTAGAATAACACAGATAATAAATAAATTTACTTTAACACTAGCAATAAGACAATCAGCGTTCTGTGTCCAGCCATACGGGGACTAGTATTTTTAGTGAATCTCAACTAAGAATAGCATTCAAGAAGACTATGCACACGCATTAATCACTGTTTCACGGAAACGGTGCACAAAATATAGACTTTTTAATTTGAATGTAACAATTTTACCAAAAAATAACAAACGACGACGTGGTATCATGCACTATGTCATCGACGTCACACATTATTATGACGTCATAAGAATGGGGATAATATAATGATTTATAAATTAACAAAGGGCAACGGAATAGACGATGAATATTATTCATCATTCATGAATAATTTTCACCTTCACCTATAAACTGAAACATAAATTCAAAACCACTACTAAAAAAACAAATTTATTCTCTCCACTAACAAATAAATCACGATTTAAACCCGTTAAATAACAACATGGCGTCATAAATCGAATATCATAGTTTCAGTTCAGGTGAGTGACATCGCTCATTACTTGAATTATGTACGGGATGAGACACGGGCCATGACAGCCTGATTAAAACATGGGACAGCGAGGTGCGAAGTTTGGAGGCCTTAAAAGATCGAAAAAGAAAGACAACAAAGCAAAATACGTGTCATATTATGTTATTCGACTACGACGCAATATGAACAATCATTTATTATTATGTACTTTAAACTAGCTGTACCCCGCGGTTTTACCCGCATTGCTCCGCTTCTATCGTCTTAGCGTGATGATATGTAGCTTATATGTTGACCCAACCTGTTAGTAATATTTATGCAAAATTGGAAGTGAATCCATGCCCGGACAGGCAAACAGACTAAAATTCTAAAAACTAAATTTTTGGCATCAACTGTAAATCACGCGACAAACTTTTTTTTAATAATCAATGTACAATTTGGACATTCCTACGATTTGATTATATGCATTTTAATATTATTTACTGAGCACTAAAAACTTATGTACTCATACTTATGTAGTTATTAATTTAAGTACAGTTTAGCAAGGAGTGAATCGACGAGCGTGACGACGCTGACTCTGAACCTGCCTGAAGAACTGCACAAGCCGAGCGAGCGAGTCGAGTTATTGCAGCCTGCGAGAATCAACTTTTCAACAATTCTGGTAAGAATCAACTTTTTTGTAAAAATTAAAATTGATAAGTATAAGTCTTTCGGGATATTATAATGTATTTTACGTTTTTCAATAATTTTTATATTTCATCAATTTATATATTTTATAGCTTGGGTATTTGGTTACAAAAAACTTGGAACTTCCCTGATAACTTATAATAAAACTGTGGAAGGAAAGTCTTCCTCGTGTGAATATTGCATAATTTTATCAAGTCTAAAGAAAAAATATCCAAATAAATACCACATCCAAACACACATCATCCAGGTGATTTTGAACGTGCTCTCACGCGGTCTATATTAATTTATTCTTGGCGCGATCTCTGCACAGTTTGAGTTTAACTTCCATACATTTTGCACAATATCCTCGTTATCTTTGGATTTTGCTTTGTTTAAAATATCTGATTTTTCACACTTTGAATGCAGTGTGAATTTTAAATGATCGATTTTTGTCGAGAAAATGGGTTATAAAAATGTGATGAGTTTTTTCAGCGTAGCAATGCTTTTAGTGCAATAATTATGAAACATAATGTTATTATTATGTATTGTAGTTAGAAAATGTTCTTAATAAGTTGTTGTTTAATGAAAAAATTATATAATAACTAGCTTTCCGCCCGCGGCTTCACCCGCGTTTTCATAGAAAACCCCGTATAGTTCCCTTTCCCGTGGGATTTCCGGGATAAAACCTATCCTATCTCTCAAGTTGGATCGAACTGCACATGGTGTGCGAATTTTATTATAATCGGTTAAGTGGTTGAGGAGTCCATTGAGGAAAAACTTTGTGACACGAGATTTATATATATTAAGAACTAGCGGTCCGCCCCGGCTTCGCCCGTGGTACATAATATTTACGTTTTCTCTACATAAGAACCATCCTCGTACTTCAAGGAATATAATAAAAAAAAAATTATCGAAATCGGTTCAGCCATTTTCGAGTTATGCGCTTACCAACACATTTTGCGATTCATTTTTATATATAAAGACTAGCGGTCCGCCCCGGCTTCGCCCGTGGTACATATTTACGTTTTCTCTACATAAAAACCATCCTCGTACTTCAGTGAATATAATAAAAAAAGAATTATCGAAATCGGTTCAGCCGTTCTCGAGTTATGCGCTTACCAACACATTTTGCGATTCATTTTTATATATAAGATTAAGATTATAAAAATATAAAACTTGTATCTTTTTGAATTTTCATTCAATATTATATGTAGCTGTTTGTAGAGCTACGATCAGATACACAAATGACCGTAAAAATTCAATCGAATTTTTATTAAAAGGAACAAAGAACAATGAAAACTAGTGTGTACTTTTATGAAGGTATACATTTTTTTATAGAAAGTTGTAATTTTTCCTAGCAGTTCAATTATTAGATTAAAAGAACAAACTTTGATTAGGTACTTATTAAAATCGTATTAATTTCTAAATGAAGGTATTACTTGCAATTGAAATTATTTATTTACGAACTAGCTTCCGCCCGCGACTCCGCCCGCGCAGAAAAATTAAAAAAAATTAAGATTTATTTTTTCCTACGTATTTTTACGGGATAAAAAGTATCCTATTTTACGCCCAGGATAATAAGGTTTATTTATACCAAGTTTCATCGAAATCGAACCGTTTGTTTTCACGTGATGCCTTCACATACAGACAGACAGACAAAAATTTTTTTAATCACATATTTGGGTTTGGTATCGATCCAGTAACACCCCCCCGCTATTTATTTTTTCAATATTTTCAATGTACAGAATTGACCCTTCTATACAGATTTATTATATGTATAGATTATTTTCCTTTAATTTTCTGGCTACATAAGCCTTGAATTTCTTTCCTCCTTTACCTATAATTCACATTGTAGCAATATAAAAACACACAAAAAGCTTTATAAATAAAACATTATTCAATATCACTTACTAACAAGCTAGCTAATAACGTATAGATCATACAATATTCCTGAACCAAAGAGAATTCTAAATGTGATGTATGAAGGGTGTATATTAACTATTCTGACTGTGGAATCACTAATTTTTCGGAGTACTTGTCTTTGAGAGTGTGTGACTGACATGGTATAAAGAATACGTTATATTTCACTGCTAAGGTAAAACTTAAAATGAAGCTAAAAATGAACTACGAACTTGCACCAAGCACTCCGAACAAACCCTTTTTTATTATGTTGGTACTTTAAATTTATGCTTTTAGTGTGACTGTGTTCATGGGAAGTAGTAAATTTGTGAAAATTTGCAGCATAAACGGCTGTATTAGGTACCTACTGATTGCGTTGGCTTATAAGTTTCAAGGGACCGTAGTCTTGAGTGTTTGATATAAATTATGAAAAAGTGTCATGACAGATAGAGAAACAGCGTATTTCCAAACTATACATAGCCAGAACGCAACCATAGGAAACTGCTCGTGTATACTTTGTAATGCTGTTTTTAAGTTTGTTATTACAATATATACACGAATTTTGCGTACTGATCGTGTATACTTTGTAACGCGGATGCTTGCTTCTTCGTTCCAAACTATACACGATCAGTACGCAAAATATGTATAACTAAATATAGCTAACATCACTTACGCTTGAGCGAAATAATAAATATAAAGGCAATCAAAGACTTGTACTATCTTCTTTTATTCTTCTTGATTGATTCAGTAAAATATGGAATAAAATCATTATTAGGTAAGCTTAGAAAAATAAATAGGTAACAGATATAAGGGTTACCTATAGGTTAGGTTAGGTTCGTGTTTTTTTTAAACTACACAAAAATAGGAGACCCGCGAAGCGGGGCTCCGTCGCCTCGCAACCGTCTTCTTCTGGACTTATTAGATTCTTACATTTTAGCACTATTGTCAGTTGTAAGTCGTGCAGTATAGTCGGGAACGAAGACACAAGCATCCTCGATACAAAAAATATACGATCAGTACGCAACATTATATACACAATACACATGCATTTTAATAATAGATTTCAAAACAGCAATACAATAATATAAACGCGAGCAATGGAAAGACGCCGCGCTTACTCCGAATTCCGAAACATACACGATTAGTCCGCATGCGTACTGGCGCTGTATGTTTTGGAGCGCTATTCTTACTTACTTCACTACAAAGTATACGCGAGTATTTGCAAGTATTTGCGTACTGCTGTTGTATAGATTGGAAGAACTTTGTAAAAAAGTTATTTCCAAACTATACGTGATTAGTTTCACACAGTTGCGTACTGGCCTTGTATAGTTTGGAAAGACGCAGAGAAACAGACGGACAACATATCTGTAATAATCCTATATGGTTTTTGGTTGGTGGTTTTGCCTTTGAGGTTCGGAACCCTAAAAAGTGTATGACTTATTTAGATTTGAAAAAGACCATTATTATACAGGGTGTAATCGTTAAGTGTGCACAGGCGATTTTTCCGTAAGTATTACAGATAACAAAAAACTTTAAACTGATATCGAAAGTACTTAACCTAATGAGTAAAATGGCCGTAATAATTTTTTAAAAATAAATCGAGAAATATCAAAAAAATTATCTTTAAACCCTCCCATACATTAAGTATGAAATATGAATATCCCGTATGAAAGATTTTAGCTTTCTTTTTCTTTTTTGGTTTTCTGCTTTAATTACTTCGCAAATTTGTAGTGGCATTTTCCACGCTTAACCCGGACATTTTCACGCATTTTCCGGATATTTTCCGGGGATTTTCCGAGCATTTTCTCGACATTTTCCAGGCTTTTTCCGGACATTTCCACGCATTTTCCGGATATTTTCCAGACATTTCCCTGGCATTTTCCGGTTATTTTCCGGGATTTTCCAGACATTTTCCGGGAATTTCCCAGGCATTTTCCGGGGATTTTCCGAGCATTTCCCGGGGATTTTCCGGATGTTTCCCAGACATTTTCCAGACATTTCCCTGGCATTTTCCGGGGATTTTCCACGCATTTCCCAGGCATTTTCCGGACATTTCTCAGGCATTTTCCGGGGATTTTCCAGGCATTTTCCGGACATTTTCACGCATTTACCGGACATTTTCCGGACATTTTCACGCATTTTCCGGATATTTTCCTGACATTTTCCACAGTTTTTCCGAAAATTTCCACGCATTTTCCGAACATTTCCCGGTTATGTTCCGGGAATTTCCCAGGCTTTTTCCGGGGATTTTCCGAGCATTTCCCGGGGGTTTCCGGATGTTTTCCAGACATTTTTTGGACATTTCCCTGGCATTTTCCGGGGATTTTCCAGACATTTTCCGGGGATTTTCCGAGCATTTCCCGGGGATTTTCCAGACATTTGCAGGCTATGTCAGGGAAGTGTCCGGAAAATGCCTGGTCAATTCCCGGAAAATATCCGGAAAATGCCTAGAAAATGCCTGAGAAATGTCCGGAAAATGCCTGGGAAATGCGTGGAAAATTCCCGGAAAATGTCTGGGCAACATCCGGAAAATCCCCGGGAAATGCTCGGAAAATCCCCGGAAAATGCCTGGGAAATTCCCGGAAAATGTCTGGAAAATTCCAGAAAATAACCGGAAAATGCCAGGGAAAAGGCTGGAAAATATCCGGAAAATGCGTGGAAATGTCCGGAAAATGCATGGAAAATGCCTGGAAAATGCCCGGAAAATGGTCGGAAAATATCCGGAAAATGCGTGAAAATGTCCGGAAAAAGCGTGGAAAATGCCACTTCAAATTTGCGAAGAAATTAAAGCAGAAAACCAAAAAAGAAAAAGAAAGCTAAAAATCTTTCATATTAAATGTATACGGGATATTCATATTTCATACTTAATGTATGGGAGGGTTTAAAGATAATTTTTTTGATATTTCTCGATTTGTTTTTAAAAATTTATTACGGCCATTTTACTCATTAGGTTAAGTACTTTCGACATCAGTTTAAAGTTTTTTGTTATCTGTAATACTTACGGAAAAATCGCCTGTGCACACTTAACGATTACACCCTGTATATCGTGAAGAAGTTAACCTTTCTATATTTTATTGACAACAAGCATATAGTTGTCTAAAAACAAAGCTTTTTTTATTCTTATTTACAATGAGCCATGCATTTTCTATTAAAGGTATCATACATAGTATTACGTAGCCTTCATTTAAGGGGATTACAAGAGCTAGCTGAAATTGAGTGACTCGCGCACACATTAACACAATCGACGACGGTTAGTGGTTAACAGGCCTCGGCCGGTAGTGTCGGTACACAGGCGGTTCACGCACACATGCGTACGTTTTTGGTTTGGGAATAAGAATTTGCGATTTACACGAAATCTATTGATTGGACTAAAAAAATAAAACGAAGTTTTTTTAGTATGTTGCTTGTAGAATTATTTGCCGTAAAAACAGAATGATTGCATGTAGTTTAGTATGGTTTTTAAGTATCAAAAGATTTTTTTAGAGGTACCTTTGTGATTTTTTTCTATCGAGTAAAATAAGTTGTATTGTGTTTTCAGCACGATATCTAACTAGTATATATCCTGAAGAATATCATATATTTGTCTGAGATTTTTTACTACAGTTAATCATATACTTTAAAGCATTATAAAACTCGAGTTTTGCCTCGTTTAGCTCTTCTAAGCCCCTTAATTATGATTTACGAAGTAGTTTTGCGTGCATAGGGCTAAGGCATCAATGCATACCTACATAGTTCTAATTGAATATTGTTTTACCTTTTTTTACCTATACTAATAATTTTAAATTCATTTATTAGAGAAAATTCATTATTGCAAAAGAAATAAATGGCAGATCGCAGAATCACCAAGCAGGACCGATTTCGTTTCTTTTTTTATAATATTCCTTTACCATTCTTATCATACTACTTATAACGATTAATAAATCTTTTATTTTTTCATGTATAAAGCAAAATAAAGATTTATTTATTTATATTTATACTAATTTGGACAAGACCATCCAAAAACTAAACAAAATGCCTCCTCAGAATTACGCATTAGCATAGATATTAGATATACAAAACCTTTCAAGAATCTAAAATTAACGCAGCTTTCAAACCAGCTTATTTGCATATTAATTATTTTCTAAATGAGTACGAACGCTTTATATATTTCTTATTTAAGACATGCGATTCAAATTCTTAATTTATTCTAAGTTTTAAATATATTTTATATGCGGCTTACATTCTGAATCAAAAGACTGCTAGTAGTCGGGAGATTAATAAGTTTTTAGGTTTTAGAGCAGGTTTTTTGAGATTAATAGAGTTATTAGAAGCTTTATCTCTGGGCTGGTCTCAATCTCAAATTTTGAGTGCCTTAATCTGAGTAAGAACCGTAAATAGTTTATTTATTTATTTAAAAAAGGCTTACCAACTAGATACATAATTTTTTGTTCAAACAATTCAATATTAACTTAAAATAAACATTAGTAAACAAACGTATCTAAATTACAGGTAGGCACCGCAAATAATTAAATATTATTATACACCGCAAATAAAAAAATAGTTAAATTGTAATGCTTTTTTTTAATTGAAATAGTTAATTGTCCTAAATAAATAATATGGATATTGTGTCTGAAATAAAGATCTATTTAATTTAATTTAATTTTGTCATCATTTTACTAATCAATCTTACTATAAGTACTTTTTATAGATACCTAGGTTACCAACACAACATTCGATCTTCAAAAATAGCACACTAAGGGTGCTTTTCTACCAGATACGGGGTATGCTACGATGCTATGGATGCGTTTGTTATCCACCAATCATACTCATTTATGCACATAGCACTAATGGAAACGGTCTCACCAAGATATGTTTTTTATAAGGATGCGTGCTATCTGCAGAACACCTACCATCGCATAGCTCTAGCTGCACATCTTCATAGCACATCTTACTCGCATAGTTTCATAACATAGCTATTATATTTGTAGCAGTATGTTTAGCTTATCAATCATAAAAATATTGCAGATATATAAAAAAAAGGTTGACAATTTCTGTAGATAACTTCGCGATCCTTCAAAAGCACTCTTACTAGAATTAAAACGAATAAAAGTATACTTTAGATCACCAAATAATTATAATATGGCAATCATAGCAGGCTTGCATTGAAACGAATATATGCTTACGACAATGCTTATAATATTATGGCACAATAAATCCCCAAGCTACTGAAACATGCTATTTGTATGTTCGTCTGTTAAATTAATAAGTACCATCAGTTGTGTAATGACGTCATTGAAACTCTAATTTGCGACGCGTCTCCTATTACGATCCCTAATTATAAACAATGTTACAACGTATGTGTTTTATGATTAAATTAAATTTATGGAAGAATTAATATAATGTTATGTAAAATGTTGAATTGTAATTTTGAACGCTATTATCTAACGATAACAGTGCATTTACATCAAACGAGCCAATGCTCATTCATCCCCACTATGTCAAATAATTTTAGTGTAAACAGGCGTAGAGCATTCTTTCGTTGTTGTTATTGCGTTCGAATACTAAACAGCAAGCACTGAATACGAGTTTTGATTTACACTAAAAGATCACGAAAGAATGTTCTTGCTCTTGCTCTAGCTCTATGTTCGCTTGATGTAAATGCACCATAAAACTTTAACACGTTATAAACTGTATATTGTGTTATAACTTGTAAATTACAAGTTCAGTTAATTACAAGTTGTAATTAACTGAATTGATTCAATTCTGTTTATATTTTATTGGCTAAAAATTATTTGTCTTTTTTTTTATTATTTTTATTAGAGAACTGAACTCTACATGTGCTTGAATTGTTTACAAATTCTTTCCCCAACATAAAAATTATAATCTTTTAAAAAATGTCTTTGTAATTTGAATGTAATTACTTCAAACACTCATCTACATTCATACACACACACGCACGCACACATACGAAACCCATGAGAGCAATGACTTCAAAACTATAGTTTCATTCTATACATTTTTACAATATGCTATATACCCATTAAAATTATTATGTATTTCTAGTACATTTCTCTTTACATTTCTATCTAAAAAAGGTTTCTAATGGCATACAGAACAATACAGTTCATTATTCTAATGCTTCGTATAGAAATTTCGAAATAGCCAGCTAGCCATACAAATCTAAAAGTTTTATGTTATCTGTGAATTCATGTGCTATCATATTCTTTTGACAATGTATGAAAAGCGCTTTTGCTCGACTTTCATATGTTTTTGTATGAATAGTTCATTTAAATTAAAACCTGTATGCTGAATGAAATATGTATAACAGTGTGTTTTACAGGCGCGAATATGTATACGAGAATACAATTTTAATAGTGTGTTGCTTTGGTAGTGAATTAAAATCGATTTTTATATGAAATCAATTATTTTTTTAATTGCAAATGATTGACAGATATGTCTGAATAATTTGGATGAAAGCAAAGAAAAGTGTTATATAATTAATTAGTTTCTTAGTTAATCCTAACTTTCTAAGTTACTAATATTATAAAGAGAAAAGTAACTCTGTCCGTCTGTCTGTCTCTTTTTCACGCCTCCACTACTGAACCGAGATCGCTTGAGACCAGAGAAAGGACATAGGATAGATTTAATTCCCGAAATCCCACTTGAACAGCAATTAATATGCATTTCTATGTCTACGTGAGCGAAGCCGCGGGCGGAAAGCTAGTTACGAATAAGTGGAATTCACAGCGTATTCTAAATTTCATTACAAATCGTCGAAATGACTTCAAAAACTCAAACTCATTCAATATAATATACCTCTTGTGCTGATTTTTATTGTCTTTTTGTCAACTTCATCTGTGTGTACCATAAAGTGTTTTTATTTATTTATAAAATCATCAATCAATCTTCATGTTATAATTATTTTGAAATGTTTTTTCAAAGGTTTTACTCACATTATAATGTTATTATAACATGATTCGACTGATATTATTCAGGCATTTGATATTATACTTTATTAATCTTCAATGACTAAGCCAAAAAACCTGGGTCGGGATTATTAATGAAATAAAACCACAATATGCTTCACTCACCAAATTTAATTCATATTATTTTTTAACCGACTTCAATAAAAAGGAGGAGGTTATCAATTCGGCCGGTATGCTTTTTTTTATGTATGTACACCGATTACTCCGTGGTTTCTGAACCGATTTACGTGATTCTTTTTTTGTTCGATGCGGGATGGTGTCGAATTGGTCCCATAAAAATTTTATTCGAATAGGCCTAGTAGTTTTTATTTTATGAGCATTTTTGTCTGTATTTGTAAATGTTGCAAGTGCAAGTTTGAAGTCGGTTGTTTTTAACGCAGTTATCACTTGTATAATATCGAATACTAAACATTTCTTAAAAGATAATTTCATGATTTTCATTATCTACTATAATAGGTAGGTACCACAATATTAGGTAGCTAACTCCAAATTCTGTTCATCCGTTTGCATTAGAAAATCATTCCTACTCAAGCTAAACATACACGTAAGAATCCTTATCAAAAATTGATAAAATTTTTACCTCTAAACTATTTTTTTCACACCTAAATCCTTACCTTTCTATATTGTTAAATTGTTTGTGGTACCACATAAAATGCCTAAATAACTTTATTTAAGTAATCGTTAATCTTCTAGAAGTAAGTTATTTGCAACTATAAACCTACGAAACTATCCAATCTAAACCAAATACAGAAAAAACAAATGATCCCGACATCCATTTCATTATAACACTAATAACATCACGCGTTCCCTTTGGGAAATAACTCGTATTTTCACGCGAAAAAATACGAAATCCCCTGATTGCGTTCGTCGTTAGCGAAGGAACTTGCTTGCTTGCGAAATGCGAAAATATTGAGCATTCGCACCTGAATATATGAATCAAATGTCGTATTGCTGGATTTTTATACACTCTATCTATAAAAGATTGTCGCTTTGGTGACGATAAAAGCAGAATGTCTTTTAAGGGCTATTGATAAAAATCATTTCTGTTCATCTTCATTTTGAAAATAAAATTACTTTAAAGGTATTTCGTATTTCTTCAACTACAAAATATTTATAGTGTAGGTAGCTGTAAAGTTTGTTTGTTTCTGCTTATCTCAGGAAGTAAAAGGCCGATTTTAGAATTATTTCACTGTTGGATTATATTATGTACGTGATCAATGAGTGCTATCGGCCAAAATATAATATTTGTATACCTACCTCGGACGTTGCAATTTAGCTGTGAAAGCGTAATATCACAGATTAATAAATCGTATAAAAAGCAACATAAAACAGACTATCGTCCGTATGTATATCATACTAAATAAATAAATAAATATTCAGGACAATTTTACACACGGCACGATCCGATCCCATACTTACTAAGCTTTCGCTTGTGTTATGGAAACCAGATGGCTGATAAACATACATATATAATTTTTAAATAAATACTTATACAGATAATTTACGCCTAGACACAGAGCAAACATCTATTGTTCATCACACAAATATTTGCCCGGGTGGGAATCGAACCCACGATCTCTGGCTTGGAAGGCAGGGCCACTACCAACCAAGCAGACCGGTCAGTCATACTACTATTATTAGATCAAAAGTTTGTAATTATTATGGATGAATGGATGTATGTACAGGAATATTATAGTAACATAATCCATACTAATATTATAAATGCGAAAGTAACTCTGTCTGTCTGTTACTCAATCACGCCTAAACTACTGAACCAATTTGCATGAAATTTGGTATGGAGATATTTTGATACCCGAGAAAGGACATAGGCTACCTTTATTGCGAAATATGTACCACGGGCGAAGCCGGGGCGGACCTCTAGTATTAGATAATCATCAGAATAAACACGTCATGAGCTATAGAAATAGGTACATGATTTTGGTATTGTAGGCGGGTGAAACCGCGTGCACATCTAGTGCTATTATTACAGCCAGTTTATAATATTATAATGGATAGTCTTAGAGATAGGATTTAAAATTATTGACCATCTATAGGTCGTTTATATCTGTTTTACTAATAGATTTTCTTTACGAGGTCATAAAAACAGAGTTTTATTTTTCTCTCTCGCTGTGTAGCGCCTGAAGGAATTCAATAGCAATTTATTTTAAAACTCAAGCATTTATAAGCTCTTTTAATAATTCACTTTTGAATCATAGTATTTTACAGGAATTACAAAGTGGTTCATAAGGCAGTACAAGTAAAATCATTGGGAAGAAAAAAATAATGAATTATTCATTTATATATGAAATTATTCATTTATTTCAAGATCGTAATTTATCGTTTAATATGTACCTAGTAGTTCATAGTTTTAAACAATGAATTTCCTCTTTCTACAAACATAAATTATAATCACATAATAAATTAAATAAAACTGGATGCAATTTTGTTATTAACGTTTTAAAAAGTCACTATATTATCATCATGATGAATATTATCTTTCTTTTAAATTATCTGAACTTTTACATACATTACATCCTATCCTATCCTACTAATCCTACTATTCTACTAAATATCCTACTAATATTATAAATGCGAAAGTTTGTGAGGATGTGTGTGTATTTGTTACTCTTTCATGCAATTACTACTGAACCGATTACAATGAAATTAAGCACACATATAGAGGATAGTATCATCAAAAATAGCTTGTTTGTATCGAAAATAAATTCATTTCCTTAAATGAACAATTCATCGGAATTTGGAAACAAGATGAGGCGGCGATGTGTAAAATTGGATGTTCCAGATTGTTGAAATCGATGGCCCAATTTTAACTTTTACGATGTTTTGTGCCGTTTTTTGTTTGAAAATGAAAAGGTTTTCAAGAAACTTACTATTGGGCGTAATGGAGTTTCGTTATAAGTTTAAATAGTGCACATTATTGCTTTTTGTTTTGTTCAATATATGGCTATAGTAAGTAGGTATATCATCTCGCTGAGACCAACAGGAGCGGAGCACTGCGGGTAACACCGCGGAACACAGCTAGTAAAATATAATGTTATTATATCATTAAAAATTGTATACCTCATTTAAATTTAATTAATAAACCCTTTGTTACAAAATCCAGACGAGCATATCGAACATAATATTGAACATAACAAAACCCAATATTGTGCAACTATTCATAGCCTTCCTCGATAAATGGCCTATCTAACATCGAAAGAATTTTTCAAATCGGACCAGTAGTTCCCGAGATTAGCGCGTTCAAACAAACAAACAACTCTTCAGCTTTATAATACTAACTAGGTATAGCTCTTTCATGGAATTGGTAGGTATATAGATTTTCTATATTCTATATGACGTATCTTCTTATTTCTAACAGTTTCATCAAATTACTTCACCTGCCGGGGATAAAAAAGTCTTATGTTAATCGGTAGAGCTTTGGTAAAATAATTCTTTAAAATCAGTCTACTTAGTAGGTTTATAAGTTAGTAATGTAATAAAAAGCAAATATTTCCTCTTAAAAAGACATAATATATAGTTATGGAAAACTTACAGATGTTTCCTCTTCCTAATATTATCAATACATCTATCTTAAAGTTGGATTAACACAAATCATACGTATAAAATAGATCTAATTATATTATGTCCAGCCTCCGAACCATGCCTTAAAGCAGTATTCTCTCCAGTGTGGAAGAGTGACAGAGCTATACAAGTCGTCTAGCGCCATCCCTTTCCCACACTGGAAATAAAACTGCAATAAGACATGGTAACAGATGCTACCTGAAACCATTTCACATGGGATTAACTACGAACCCAATTTTACGCTCGACTAGTGAAAAGCAAAATCGTAGTTTAAAATAGTTTTATGGGAAAACTTTTGGATTATTAAGTTTTATCGAGTTTTCTACTATCATTCGAGTAAGTTTAGTGATAAATTTATTTGGTGTTTCTTAGGGATTGAATGAGTTGTGACGAGTGACGAAATTGTAGTGGCTATTCATAAGTGTGTGTACGTGAAATAGGTGATAGGTATTATGTTTTTCTAATGTCTAGATATTACGTAAGTATAGGTTATTATAGTATTCATATTAAAACTGTACTAGATGAAAAGTATTTGTATTTAAATACAGCAGTTTTTGGTGTTATAGGGATTGTCGATAATTTAACTGATATTATCTTAGATATTAATATTTAAATGTTTACTTGGCGACTCTATTAGACTTTACCATTACAACACTTACTTACTCTAACATAGCTTGTGTTAGTGTAAAAAAATAGATTATATTATTTAGTTTCCATTGATTAATTTAAATTTTATAAAATGAAGATATACTTATGTTTATTGTAAAAAAAAATTAAAGAGGATGTGATTGGCTTACTGATTTAATTGAATAAATTATTAAATAGGATTTTATTCTATCCTACTAATATTATAAATGCGAAAGTTTGTGAGGATGTGTGTGTGTGTGTTTGTTACTCTTTCACGCAAATACTACTGAACCGATTACAATGAAATTAAGCACACCTACAGAGGGTAACTTGGATTAACATATACGTTTTATCCCGGAAATCGTACGGGAACGGGAACTATGCGGGTTTTCCTTTGAAAATGAAACAACACAATAAATTCTAACGTTTATATTTCGAAATTTCATTTCTATTAAATTAAAAATTACAATTGAATTACAAAACAATGTAAACAAACAATCAGTCTTTTGGAAGATAAATATTATTCTACTACATTTGATATGGAAGCGATACATTATGAGAAATTAATTTTATAAATAAAAATATAGATACCTACACAATTTTTTCAAACAAAAAATGCATTATCAATTATTGTTATAATATGTATTATATATATAAAAAAAGTACGAGCAAAAAAATTCAGTCAGCAGCTAGCACGAAAAAGGTATTTGATATCGCTTCCATGTCAAAAATATAATAAGTTAAATTGTAACTACATTAAAATACATAGTTTAAAATCTTTGATAAAAACCTTATATTATACAATTATTTGGCATTAAGTATTTTAACATACGTAAGAGGAAGAATTCGCTAAACTTAATTTTACAATATCATTTAATTCGCACATAAAAACAAAAAAAAATGTAGATGTTCTACTACATTGTTCAAAAATATATTAAAAAATTAATAATGACCAGAAATGACTAGAATGAAAAATTATAAAATGCAATAAAACTGAAAATTACACTATTATTTTTAGAAAGTAGTTATACAAACCAAATATACCTACATTATCATTAGAGTTAAAACGTAATTATGAAAAAATACACCATATTACATAACTAACAAAGAACTATTTTGTCAAAGAATGTATTTTAACAATAAAATATGTATTTGACTATTTACAATAAAAAACACAACCCATGAAATAAAAAGTCTTAATTATATTAAGTATTTATAAATTATTCAAATTTTTTGAGTCCTTGCTTCCTTTCAGCTACCTATGATGAGGTATTCTGCAGGCTTCTGTGAAGAAAATAAATATTATAAAAACTTATTACTTAACTACCAAAAAATGCATTTTTTAAGCTCACACTATTCACCAAAAATTGTGAAAAAATTGTTAAATTTTATTGGCTATATGCTATATTCAAAACATTATACATATTTTCAATATCAATAAAAATAACTTGAAATAATGAAATAGTAAGGCAATTAAATATAAAACAATTCTGCTTTGCTAAGCAGGGTTTTTTTAACATTAAACATCATGTACCTAATATTAGATTTTGATTGACAACAATAAAAATATAATTAAATATATTAAAATAAACTTACTTCTCGGCGCACTTTTCAAAGTAGTCGTTCGAGATACGCAATCGCTGTCTTCAGATTCAGACCGCATCTGAAAACTGGTTTCTAGAACAAAAAAAAACAACATATTAATTTTATTATAAAAAAATATTACACATAACTAACTACTTACAATTTTTTTTTCAACTATAATAATTGATAGTTGATTCAAACTACATTTTTTTGTGAAGAAAAAGAACATAATATTAAACTAACTCTTAGGAAATGATCTCTAGGAAAAAAAATTAAAAATGCAAATTTTTATAAAAAAAATTGCGATATCAAGAGCAAGTTGCTTGTCACAGGTAGTGTTTTATAATTTTTAATAAAATTTAATGCAAAAAACAAAAATTATTAAAATCACTTTAGCCAGTAGAGTAACTAGCAAATTAATAAATACCAGCTTTCCGCCCGCGGCTTCGCCCGCATTATCAAAGAAAAACCCGCATAATTCCCGTTCCCGTGGGATTTCCGGGATAACACCTATCCTATGTGTTAATCCACGTTACCCTCTATATGTGTGCTAATTTTCATTGTAATCGGTCCAGTAGTTTATGCGTGAAATCCATACATACATACATACATAATTAAATTATAGAAGTATAGATAAAATAAACCTTACCACTATCATATCTCGCCTTACTGTTCCCGGGAAGGTGTCTCCCGGGAATCTCTTGATTGTCCACGTGCCCGAACGTTCGGAAACCGATCGCGAATTGTGCGTATGGACTTATTTCGTATAGCTCTGCAATTTAAAGTATTTTTTATAATAAAGCACCTAATAATTTGTACAGAAAAGCTGTACATTTTTGCGCCATTTATGCAAAACTACACATACACATAACATATGTATGTACATTTTACATATTATTATAAATAGAAGGTGTAAATGTGTAAATTACACATTTTTAATATTAGCAGTGAAATGCACAAGCATGTTGTTCTTGTACACGACTTTTAAAGTAGTAAAAGTTTAACGTTAAGTGTATAAGACGTATAAGTATATTACTATATACTATAATATAGTATAAAATAAATAATAAAAAATAAAAATTGTTTATTTCTTTTGAACAAGTTTTCATCTTGGGTTGGAGGTAAGTGCAACAATTTATTTATTCAAGAGGTGCGCTTATGGAACGCCCGCGCCCGCGCCGCTTGTGTTTGACCCGCGCCTTAGGTGTATTGTATAAGACGTATAAGTGTTAATATAATATTATAGATATAATATACATTATATTTACCATGTTTATTATCAGCAGTTAGATGTACAGGTGTACTGTACACTCTAGTGTCGTTGGGCGGAGTGTTAGCGGCTGGTTCAGATTTACACTCGGTGGTCAGAGAATTGCGGTAGGAGGTAAGTCTGTCGTGGCTGAAAATTAAGAAATATTGCACGCCTCATAAGCGAAGCGTTGAGGTGGGTACTACTGTCACTTCGCGCAAAACATCTGATTTTTCAAACTTAAAATGTCTTTATGTATCATACATTGCACTTGTAAGATAATACATACACACACATATTAAGAAAAAACACTATTTTTAACGTTCATGATATTTTTGATGTCATTTTTGTTATTTAAACTAGTTAAAAAACAGTTTAAAAAAGTTCTGTCTTGGACGTCCGTGTGTCTGTATGTGCGGATCCTTTTTCTTGTTAACACGATAGCGACCGAAATACTTTACTAATCGAGTCTTTTTTTTTTCTCTTACGCTTGAGTATGCTCAGGAATAGAACCCTTTCATTTTTCAGGGTCTGATTCGATGTGGTTTAATTGTTATTAAATAAACAAAAATAATAATTAATAAATATTTATTTAAAAAAAATTATGAGGCGTGCACTTTTGGATTTTCCAAATTATTTCATATTATTGTACTTTTTTAATTAGCAGAAATTAAAAGAGAGCTTTTTTAGTTACAGTGTAAAAAATATTTCGTGTAAAGAAGATTTTTAGTGGTAATAATATATGGAAATAACATTTTTTTCATTTTGAATTGAAAAAATAGGACAGATAACAAAACATGCATTTATGTATTTGATTCTAAAATATAAAATGATACAGTACTTTATAGGAAAGTATATGATATTAGAATTGAACTATAATTAATTTACATTATTCTAAAAAAGTTAAGATTTTTTTAAAAATAAATAATATTTCATACTCACTTGTGCCTCTTAATAAATATATACAAACAAGTGAACAGACAGATGGTAAGCAGAATCGAGCTGCATATAATCACTAGCATATTCAAATCCATGAATTCAGAAGGAGGTCCGATTGATTCTGAAAAATAAAACCAATATTAGTATAAAGTGTTGAAAGTAAGAGGTAAGATACACTAGCACAGATAAAAAAATAAGATAACATTGACGGATTTAAAACTGTCAGAATCTTGAGATTAATAATATTGTCTCGACGGTGATAATAACAGGCTTAGAATATAATATCATTATAATAAATCGATAGTACGCAAATAAAACATCTTATACTGATTCCGTCATGAGAAAATCTCTTACACAATATCAAAAAAATCACGTTTAAATCCGTTAAAAATGCAATTCCACTTGTAAAATAGGTACGCTTTTACAATCCCATGAAAGAACATCAAAAAAAAAATTACAAAATATTTTTAGTTATTTTTGACGTGACAACGTCTTATAATTCGATAGAGCCGGCTGCACGCACGAAAAAACATGACTCATGCGGCGTTATCTCGCTCTGAGGCGTTCCATGTAAGGCTTGAAGTGCAAGCGAGAGCGCGGAACGAGCGACAAAGAAGCACAATCGGACGTTGTCACGTTCTACTATCGTCAGTAAACCGACTTTACAGACAACCAATTTTTTTTTTGTTTTTTTTCAATCATTTTTTAACAAAAAAGTACTCACCTCCCAATTCAGTAGTAGTAGCATACATATACATAGCCGTGGATACTCCCGCGGAGTTCTCCGCAAGGACTCGAACCTGGTACCAACGCGCTGGTTGTAGGTCGGAGAGAATTATGTTCTGGCTCACTAGGGGGTAGGTATTCCAGGAATCTAAATGTGGCTGAAAATTTAGAAAAAATCAGTAAGTTAGCAGAGTAAGTTTAAAATATCATGCATAAATAAAAAAAAATGTTTCTGGAGATTTTTCACACACGGCATGATCTGATCATAGCTTTTCACTTGTTGTGGAAAGCAAATGACTGATAAACATACATCTATACTAATATTATAAAGCTGAAGAGTTTGTTTGTTTGAACGCGCTAATCTCAGGAACTATTAGTCCGATTTGAAAAAATTATTTCGGTGTTAGATAGCCCATTTATCAAGGAAGGCTATAGGCTATATATCAACACGCTAAGACCAACAGGAGCGGATTACTGTGGGTAAAATCGAAGGGCACAGCTAGTTTTATATAATAACTAGCTTTCCGCTCGCGGCTTCGCCCACGTTTTCAAAGAAAAACCCGCATAGTTTCCGTCCTCTTGGGATTTCCGGGATTCACCTATCTTATGTGTTAATCCAAGTTACCCTCTATATGTGTGCTAAATTTCATTGTAATCGGTTCAGTAGTATTTGCATGAATGAGTAACAAACACACACACATCCTCACAAACTTTCGCATTTATAATATTAGTAGGATTTTAATGCTGCTGGCCTTTTAAGAACAAACACTTTTATTATTTTATACTTTTTCCATAACACAGTAAATTTAACATAATAAATTCTTACCAATCTATTCTCAGCCCGTTTCCACACTTTACTCCCATACTCCCGATAGTCAACTTCCCACCTCGTGATCTCACACCCATTGTCATCCCACCCACTAAGTTGTATGTATATATGTGTGGAATTACTCCAGAACCATTCGGTTGTAGTTGGTGATATTGGTACTGTAAGATTATTATAACTTGTAAGTTTTTTTCTTTTTTTTTCAAGTGGGGAAATCTCGCCTAAGATACCCACGGCTCCCGGGGAAGGAGCCGTGGGTTATGTCGGATTCCTATCGACTAAAACCCTACCGTGTACCAACGCGCTGCTTTAGACGGGATGCGGGTACACATTCGCAATCTTCCGCATGAACATGTAAGTTATTCTAGTAATTTTACAATAAATGTTTTCTACAAAAAAAAAGTTTGGGGAAATAGGATTAAATAACAATCGATTCCTATCGACACATTTTTCATTCATTCAGTTATTCCTACTACTACTGTTACTATATATGACTACATTTTTATGCTATTTTCTCTGGAATAGAAAACAAAGCCCACCTCCCCCCAAGGTCCTCGCCTCCACATACGCAGGTTGCGAAGTGCCGACCGCGTTGGTGGCCGTCACCCGCAGTGCGTACTTGGTGCCGCAGCGCAGACCGCGCAATACCCCACTGTCTGATACTTGCCAAGTGCCACCCGCTTCTTTCCATGTTACGTTGTAACCTGCAAGATATAGGTTCAATAATCACTACATAGTATAAAACAAAGTCGCTTTCTCTGTCCCTATCTATGTCCCTTTGTATGCTTAAATCTTTGAAATTACGCAACGGATTTTGATGCGGTTTTTTTAATAGATAGAGTGATTCAAGAGGAAGGTTTTTGTATATAAATTATTAGGTTTTAGACAAAGCGGGCGAAGCCGCGGGTGGTAAGCTAGTAATTAACGTAGTAAAAAAACATGCTTAAACTCGTGAAATTATTGTATTGTCACGGATTTTTGTTAAGTGTACAAAATTGATATTATTTGTATTATAGCATTCAAATGCTTTATATAAATATAAATTTATAACGCGGTGTGTCCCTTAGACACATAAAACTGAAAGAATAGAATAAATTCGATCGCTCTAGCGCGTCACAAGTGGCTGAATTGGTCAGGCATCCACCCCGGAATGGCGCGAAAGGATGCGGGTTCGAGTCCCACCTCGTGATCGATTTATATTTTTTCTATCCATTATAAATTTATAAGTGTACAAAATTTTGAATCAATTCGTTTAAAATGAGTCACAATCGAGAAAAGAGTCAGTTACACGCAATAATACAAACATACGAGTGAAGCTAACGAAAGCGTGTAACAAAAGAGAAAAATGTAATAGAGCATTAAATTAAAGTTATAAGTGAGTGAAAATTTGAAAGGAATTGAAGAAAATCGGTATTATATCAATGAGCTCACCTTGCTTCGCCTGGATAAACATTTTTTGTGGTTTTTTCAAATTTTTAACAATTATTTTCCTAATCTAAGCTGAGACGAAACCAACAAAATGAAAATCGTGAAAATCGGTTCAGTCATTTTCAAGATAAAAATGACTGAACACGAATTACTTTTACATAAAAAAATTATATCCCTCTTTTTGTAAGCAAAAATGCTTTCTAACTTACTTATCTTCTGCGGTTTCCCATTAACTTTCTTCGGGTTGTCCCACTGCAAGTACAAAGCATTCTTATGTGACGTCACGCGCACTATGGGCGGGTCTGGTGTTGGCAACACTGTCACTTCGTAAGACACGGAATCAGAGCCGTATAGGTTTTTGGCTAGGCAAGTGTAATTGCCGCTTAGCGATTGGTCTATATCTGAAAGAAAAGTTTAAAGAGTTATATTGTGATGTTTTCTTAGAAACCAATACTATTTTATGTATGGATGGACGTATAATAGAAGGTATCGTTTTAATTATAAAAGTGACAATCACTGGGCATGTCCAAATTTAAAAAAAATTAATTGTGCACAAAAAAATTAATTGTGCATGTACACAAAAGCTCCGACTTACACACAAGAGTAGGAGATAGACACGATTATGGCACAAGGAACAGGAATAGAATTGAAATGCCATTTTTCCGATTAGCTAAAGTTAAAAATTCATTTATGGGTCAAGGTATACGCTTATATAATAGAATTCCTCACAATATTAAAGAGTTTAGTAGTTCTAAAGGAGAATGGGCATTTTACTATGGAAGTTGGGCCTGAACACTTGAGTTGGACCAATACACATGAGATATTGATTTTATAATAGATCATAACACATACATAACGGGAAAAATATATATAAAAAAATAATCAACCGGGTTTTTGTACAGTCACATCAAGTTTTATTACTTTGTGTATACTATTTTTTTCAATTAATAACTGTTGCAAGACAATGACAATATCTTTATGTTACTCCTATTCACTTTCACATACAAAGACGTACTAATCTGAAGCCTTCTAATAACCAAAATACACTAATATTAAGTTTTGTAACAGGTACCTATACCGTGTTTATTATATTTCAACGTAGTTAGACGTTTTTTATGGTTAAACTCAGTCACTCCAATGACATTTAGGTTAATATTTACTTCACTCGAATTAAAAACACCGTTATTGTGCGCAAAATAAATAAAACTTTTTGCCTTGACTGTTCAAGAACCCGGTCGATTTATTTTTTTATTTTATTTTTTTCGTTAGGTATGTGTAATGATCTATCACAAAAACAATATTTCGTGTGTATTGGTCTTAGCCCAAGTTTCAGGCCCAATTTGCCCATTCTCCTTTAAAACTTATATAAAAAATGTACTAGTTCAAAGAGCGTACTACAGTATTCAGGAATATATGGACGATAAAGACCCATGGAGGGTTATCGCGTAAAAACCACAGGACAGTTCTTTGGCATATATATATTATGTAGTTAGATATAAGTTACATATTATGTAATATTGACATAATTTAAAAGAGCAACTATGGAGTTTCTTGCCGATTCTTCTCCATAGATACTGCTTTCCGAATCGGTGGTAAATGTTAAAAATACTCATGTAATGACGATTCGAAAGTGCTACTAAATAGTAATCTAATTGAATAAATGAATGTTTGAGTTTGAGTTTGAAATTGAATGTCAGATGTCTGTGTGTGTGTTTGGATATGTGCATGTGAGTATTTATGGGTATATGTTTGGGAATGTGTTAGTTAAAATGTGTTGTTATGCATGTCTAGTGCTCAAAATATGACATTATTGTCGTTGTGTGTTATTGGGGATGAGTGTGAACTGTGACTTTGAATGCATGTAAGTGTGGTAGTGTGAGTTGGAATATGACGTGTGAATAGGAATGCGTATGAGTGAGTGTGGTTACTGGTTATGTGTACTTGCGAGCGTGAAACTATTAATCAGGAAACTATCATCTTGCTTCCTGGTGAAGTGCGATATTAAGTGATGATGTGTAAATGTGATGTGATTTGTAAGTGTATATTGGCATGTGAAGGTGTAAGAGTGTGACTGTGTACTTATACACATACTTTTAATATGAAAGCGTATATTTGTGGAAATATGTGAATGTGTGTGTATAGATACTCACTATTAATGAGCAAGCTATCATCATGGTTCCTGGTGAACCTGGGATGGTGCGTGATGATGTTGTGGTTGTGGTACCACACGGTGCGCGCGGCGGGCGAGCCCACACACGCGCACGCGAGCAGTAGAGACGAACCCACTCCCACTGATATGGACCCGCCCAGAGATGATACTCCGGCTACCACTGGAAGAGATAGTTTATTTATTTATTTCGTTAAGGATCACCAACATGACATACACTGATACCATGGATACATAGGTAAAAGTATTAAAGTAATAACAATCGTAGACATAGTGCTGTCACAATTATAGGCAACCACCACTAACAAATATAACATTAAATCAAAGACACACAGTCTGCAGCTAACTGCAGATTAGGTAAAAAATACACATATACATAATACATAAATCCAATTTTGACGGCAAAATAATCAATTAATGTAAAAATAAAACTACATTTGATCAACTGGGTTTTGGCAAAGGTTCAATCGAGAGCAATTCCTTTTTAAATTTATGTAAAGTGTTTGAGAAAATGTTTTTGGTATAAATGTAGTTTGGAAATTATAGGTAAGTATTATAATTTATATTATGTGAACTACATTTTATAGTTAAGACTAGCTGTGCCTCTCGTTTTTCCCGCGTAGCTCCGCTTCTGTTGGTCATAGCGTGGTGATATATAGCCTATAGCCTTCCTCGATAAATGGGCTATGCAACACCTAAAAAATTTTTCGTTTTAGCGCGTTCAAACAAACAAACTCTTCAGCTTTATAATATTATTAGTATAGATATAAATATCTAGTATCTATCTATCGTCCTAT
Organism: Colias eurytheme; assembly: GCA_907164685.1. Taxonomy (NCBI): domain Eukaryota; kingdom Metazoa; phylum Arthropoda; class Insecta; order Lepidoptera; family Pieridae; genus Colias; species Colias eurytheme. Next base: position 47,449 of record CAJQZN010040680.1, read on the forward strand.
ATCCAGACATAAATATCAAACCATAAAATAGCTCCTTTCCAAGTAAAAAGAAGAGTACAAAACAAACTAACACAACTATGTATTTTATAATATCAGTAAGGAAAGGTTGGCTTTAAGTTAAAATAACTTAAATACTTCTAAGAATTTTAGATTGGTTAAATTAAATATTAAAAATGATATTAAATGTACGAAAATGCTATAAAAAAAAAACCTTACCTTTAGAACTAAGTTCAGCATGCACTCTATCACTAGGCGCCCCCTCCCCCGCGATAGTCAGTGCTCGTACGAACACTTCATATTGTGAGTTTTGCACTAAGTTGTTTATGGTGAAACTGTGTTGTCGTAGTAAATTCCACTCTTGGGCTTCTACTCTGTGGGTTTGTGGGGCTGATGTACTGAAATTTTGTTTAAAGTGAAATTTAGTATATACTTAACATACTTTAAATAAATAAATAAATAATAATACTTTAGTGATAGGGATAGGTGCATTTCATATTATACTAGTGGTCCGCCCCGGCTTCGCCCGTGGTACATATTTAGTATCCTATGTCCTTCTCCTGGCTCTAAACTACCTCCCTGCCAATTTTCAGCTAAATCGGTTCAGCCGTTCTTGAGTTATAAGTGGAGTAACTAACACGACTTTCTTTTATATATATAGATTACTATAAATTACTATTATTCTTTACTACTCATCAAAATTGACTCACTGAATTTCTTAGTGACGTGACCAAGTGGTGACCAAGACGTGACAAATAGATACAGTCATAAGGATGCTTTCTATACCACAACAAAACAGTTTTTATGCCTTTAATGGGCATGATGTATATCTTTATCAATGTAGAAAATAATATGCTAGAATCTAAATATGCAAATAACCGCTCGATCACAACTGTTGTTGAATTAATGTTGAAAATTAAAACAATTTTTGAAGTGAAACTTCTTTTTCGGGGTTGGAAAAAAATTTTGTGTAACATTTTTTCGTTACGCGTGACATTTTTCCGTTGCGCGCCATCTTTGATTTGACGTATTTCTGTAAAGTTGCATATAGTAAATTATTTTTTGAAAAATAAGGTCATAAAGAAGTTTCACTTCTTACGTGTGTACACTAGTACACGCACACATTTTTTTTTTCTGAACATGTTATATCCCACTACTACTCGATCGGGTAAAAGAAAACATCATGATGGAATCAGATATCTTAGAATCTCAAAACTTATTTAGCGTGTTGAACATTTTCTGAATATAAGTCTCACACTTACAAAGATCTCAAACCAACTCACCTAGACACGGGTTTCACATACACATTATAATGTGTAATTTCTCCATTAGGATGATCCGGTCGCTTCCAGCTGACAATGATCGATGTTGGTGATGATACCACCACTTTTATTGCTGATGGTGGACCTGGTACTGAAATATTTAGATGTAGTTGAAGTTCATTTATATTTAGATGTAGTTGAAGTTCGACAGAGATTTGAGAATGTAGATGAGTATTTGCGTATTTTCAAAATATTCATAAACAATTTGTTTTTGGCTTAGAATAAATAGGTTCGTTATTTGTTTGAACATACCCTATGATTAAAATTGCAGAAGGGAAGAGACAATTTTTATTTGTAAGGCTTATTTGGACCACAACAAGTCACATATTTGCGTACAGATTTTGTCAATTGGTAACTACCTATAGAAGACTGGATTATCAGAAGGATAATAATGTTTTTTTATGATTTAAATATTAATTTTATTTTCTTTAAGAACAAGTTTCAAGACTTAAAATGTTGAAATGCATTATATAATATCTATTAAAAACATCTAGCAAAACTATTTCAAAATTCTACTTACCATCTTGCAAAGTGGTACAAAGTACGGCATACGAGAAAGGCCCCATACCAAAGTTTGAGAACCCAGCAACTTTTACTGTATAATTTGTGTATTTCAACAAATTCTGTAAGTACATCTCTGTGTGTGGTGACGTCACGTTAAGCCAGGGGCCATCTGTAATAATTTTAAGATCGAATTAAGGTTTTTTATTTATTAAAAAAATAATAATAATACGTGTCAACGCATTGGATACTTTTATGAAGTTCAGCTTTTATTTGTTTAATATTTCTTTTAGCAGCGAAAAAACAACATGAAAGCTTAATTTACAAAAATAAAAAATACATACAAAAAAAAAATAGATCAGTACACTGATACTCACTCACTCACTGACATGCAAACACACACACACACACAAGCCCCTACATTTTGACAGCCACTTATTAAAATATTTCTTAATTCATAAAACTTATAAGAAACATTCAACAATAACTAACCATCAGTACTATAATGTACTGTGTAACCGAGTAGTGATGCGCCATGGCTAGTGATGGGCTGCCACGCGATGCGTATCGATGTCGATGAAACGCCACGACATTCGACACTAGAGGGAGGGGTTTCTGGTGCTGGAATGTGATAAAAAACATTTTTAGACGCCATTTTAAAATAGCACCATTCAATATGAAGGAAGGTGTTCATAAATTCCTATTTTAAGGTTCTAAACCGACATATTTTATGAATTACAATGAAATAAATATCAGAAAGTAGGAAAGTTAGATTATTTTACCTTTAAAGAAAGTTGACTTTAGAAAGATAGTACTACTATTATTTCAATAACTAGTAATAGATGAAAAATAATTGAAAAGATGGATTCACATTGAAAATCTAACAAGTATGTTTTTGTAGTGTTTATGCCCCAAGGAATATTTAGTTAAGAAAAATAATTATTTGCTTACCTCCTTCTCTAGTAGTTTGGTATTGGGGCAATGAAAATGGTCCATTGCCAGCTGAATTAAATGCACTTATGGATACAGCATATCTGAAAATGTAATACATATGAATTGATAAATAAATTAAAACCCTACAAGTTATTTGTAAAATAATACTGAAATTGAAAATATGACCAAAATTTTACTATTTTGCTAAATGAGAAAAGTGGCAAGAAAGTCTTGTACTTATGTATGAAAAAGGAGAAAAAAAAAGACCGTGTATGCCGAGGACACGTGTACAGTGACACAGAAGTGAAACTTCTTTGGCATGATACAAAGATACGTCGCTTTACTCCATGACGTGACGGTATTGCCATGATGCGAACTTGAAATTTTACTCTCAACTCGCTTAAAGATAGTTCACTTCGAAAAATTAACTATTTCTCAAGTAATGCGTAAATACAATAATAATTACCTAGTATTTTTTAGAAGACCACTCAATAAAGTTTCTTGCTTCCCATTCCGAGAGGCTACCTTCACCATTTTTGTGTGTGTGTCGTTTGGCCCTGAAAAGTAATATTTTTAGGTATAAGTCTTCTAAAATATATAATATTAGTCATTATAACTACGTTAGCTAAAGTAATAATAAATTTTAAATATAATTTAAATAAATTTTATTATTTTTAATAATAAAAGTAATAAAATTTTAAAACTATTTTCAAAAATTTTCAGCTGAAATTTTTTTCCTATTTTTTGTACGTTTATTTGTTTCTGTTATTTTATCATAATATTAAGATAGTCGCAGTGAAATCATCATCATCATAAATACCTGAATCCCCAGCGATCCTCGGCACAGCTTTAACATGGTACCCCTGTAGAGCACCATTATGTGTATCTCTATTAGGCGGTAGCCATGATACTAATAATTCACCCGGATTGTCTGTTTGTTGCACTTGTATACTTAGCGGACTTGATGATGGAGCTGGAATAGGTATGAAAATAAAAAATAATTAAAAAAGACGTGTGTCACTCGGGGACTGCCGCGGTAAAGCTATTGCATGCTATGCCTTCAAGCCACACCTCCGCGCCCGTCCCCGTGGGGAGCGTGAGGTTTTTTCGTTACGGAATTTCTCGATTCGGTCCCCGCGCTCAAGGCCCGCGATAGAAGCTATGCAATAGCTTAAAAATTCAACAAGAAAGACTGAAAAGCCTCAAAGCCGTTACCTTCATGATAATTTCTACATTAAACATATTATAGGTAAGTCAAAATGTATGGACATTAGTAATAAACAAAAGTTTACAACTTTTGTTTGGAGAATAAAGGTATCTTTACAGATATCTTAGCAGATATAAGGGTGCTTTTGCACCAATAATGTGCGTGGCTGTGTGCGAGGAATGTGTTTGTAAATAACCAATAGTATCGCTTCAAACGCTAAACGCTACAAACTTCAAACTAAATGAAGCGATACTATTGGTTATTTACACATTCCTTGCTACACATCCTCGTACATTATTGGTGGAAAAGCACCCTAATATCTGTCCTTTTTTGAAGTGAAAACTTCTTTAGCGGCGTTGGGTATAAAATCTTAAACTCGCGTCAGGACACGTGGCCTGATCGAAAAAGCGTAAGACGGATGTTTTTTTTTTTGCCCTTATATTCTATGCGTAAGACGGATACCATTCCAAAATATCAAACATGCTGAACGTTAATAATCAAGTTTTCAATTCTGCCGGCACTCTCGGAGTGCAACCCGTCTTTTTTTTCTGTTTCTACTCACCCTCTTGTAAAGTAGTAAAATGTACAGGTATAGTATAAGGGCTGAGATCCACCATGTTACCCGAAGCGACTCGCACGCGATACTCGCTTGCGGGTTGTAAGTCCCGGAGTTCTACGCTTTGACGAATGTCTGTGTCTTGTCTGTAATTATTAAATTAATAATTTAAATTTAAACCTAAATAATTATAATATGGTAAAATTGGAAAATTTGAAATATGTATGCCCCAAACCATAAAATTTCCCCACATCAAATTGACTTCCGCATAACTTGAAAAAAGCAAAATCATTTACATAATTACTTTACCGATTTACTTGCTAATAAAAGGTTGCATTTTTTAATTATAAATTTATTTCATCAGATCTACTGAAATAGAAATACAACAATGAATATATTTTTTAAACATTATTTTTTTATGGTAATAAGTAATAACTAATTAATTAAGCTGTATGTGTATATATTTTTTGTACTTCTTGCCTACCTCCTCCTTCATAATATTACTCCACACAGTAGGTGGCCTGGAAGAGATCACTCTTAAGTGATAAGGCCGCCTTCTGTGCTGGACTAGTTATAAGTTTTAATTAACCGACTTCAAAAAAAGGAGGAGGTTATCAATTCGGCCGGTATGTTTTTTTTTTTTTATGTATGTACACCGATTACTCCGAGGTTTCTGAACCGATTTACGTGATTCTTTTTTTGTTCGATGCGGGATGGTGTCGAATTGGTCCCATATAAATTTTATTCGGATAGGCCCAGTAGTTTTTATTTTATGAGCATTTTTGTCTGTATTTGTAAATGTTGCAAGTGCAAGTTTGAAGTCGGTTGTTTTTAACGCAGTTATTTTAAGGACTTAATTGTATGCCAGCACACTAAAGTGTAAATAAATAAATAAATTATTATAATTGCTTTTGTCCTACCTTAACTATGAACCAAGTCTTTTTTACCAAGTAAAGTTCTATTATTTTAAGTATTTTTACCTAGCACAATACAGCTATCTCTCTCTCTCATGCTATTTATTTTTTGTTCCAAAGTTTTCGCCATTATTAAGACAGTTTTTCTAATAAACTAGCTACTCCGCGCGGTTTCACCCCCGTGGCTCCACCCCTGTTGGTCGTAGCGTGATGATATATAGCCTATAACCTTCCTCGATAAATGGGTTATCTAACACCGAAAGAATTTTTCAAATCGGACCAGTAGTTCCCGAGATTAGCGCGTTCGAACAAACAAACAAACAAACAAACTCTTCAGCTTTATAATATTAGTATAGATATCTTACCTACTAATATTAATACTCTTAGCAGCATCCCATACAGCGTAATGATTACTCGTGTACTGTATATTATAATACTGTACATGAGTCACTATTGTGTCCCGCCATGACAGTTTAGCGGAGGAACTTGTCACTGAGTCCACTTGGAGGTCTAGAGGGGGGGTGGGGGGTTCTGAAATTGTGAAAATAGATGTTAGAATATATGTAATCTAGTAAATTCATAAGAAAAATACACAATAGATGACAAAAAATATGTTAAAATATATGTAATAATTGTAAATTCCTAAGAAAAATACACAATAGATGACAAGTGGGGGGTGGGGGGTTCTGAATTAAATATAATAAGAAAAAAAACACAATAGATAAATAATAAGTCACTAAGTAACTTCTGCAGTTATCTATACCTATACGAAAAAATTGGCGTGTCTGTTTATTGTATTAAAATAACCGCTTTTAACGTAATGCATTTAGATCATTACGGTACATGTACCAAAATAATATTTTTACTATTGTTATATGTATGTATGTTTGTTCCGGCTAATATCTGGAATTGCTGGATCGATTTTGACGAGACTTTCACTGACAGACATGAGACAGCTGATGCATTAAGGAGTAAATTAAGCTTCTTTAATTATTCTACACGGAAAAAGTCGTGGCCACACTAAGTTAAATATATAAAGAAAAAAAAGCATTATGAAAATGATGTACATTTATTAATAATTTTTAAAATTTTATCATTAATTACTTCTGTATTTTATTGAATTTTAAATCATATATATATTTTTACCACCAGTTAAAACATATTAATTTAAAACAACTTACCAAGAATTTTAACATAAACAGCATAAGTAGCGACTCCGTACGGGTTGCTAGCTCTACACTCGTACTGCCCCCCGTCTCTGCTCTCCACGTAATTAATATTTATCGTGCTTTTTAAACCGTTACTTGTGGTACCTTCTGATATTGTTATTCTGAAAATAATTTTAGAATTAATGATAAAAATATATGATGCTTTTACAATTCGACTTTTTACTATTCGAATTAAAAGTCGAATTATAAAAGAAAGTATTTTAGGGGCACATCAATGTCTTCGTATTCTAGAATTCAAAAGAAAATGCTCATCAGGCTGTACAATATTTGCAAACTTTGCATAACAATGATATTATAAACTAGCGGTCCGCCCCGGCTTCGCCCGTGGTACATATTTATTATTTACGTTTTCTCTACGTAAGAACCATCCTCGTACTTCAAGGAATATAATAAAAAAAGAATTAACGAAATCGGTTCAGCCGTTCTCGAGTTATGCGCTTACCGACACATGTTGCGATTCATTTTTATATATATACTAGCGGTCCGCCCCGGCTTCGCCCGTGGTACATATTTACGTTTTCTCTACATAAGAACCATCCTCGTACTTCAAGGAATATAATAAAAAAAGAATTATCGAAATCCGTTCAGCCGTTCTCGAGTTATGCGCTTACCAACACATTTTGCGATTCATTTTTATATATAAGATAAAGATAGAAAGTGTGTAGCCACATTACTTAATATTGTGAAATACACCATATTGTAATAATCCTGTCTTGTTAAATAAAGGAATTATTCATTTATTTATTTACATTAGCCAGAATATTGAATTTACTTGAATTATTATTACTTTAGTACAGTTGTGACATTTTGTTTTAGCGCCATCTATGGATTTATACAGTAACTTATACGGCTGAATGAATAGAATATGTGGTTCAGAATAGAACCTTCCTTTTTCAAATAATCAAAAAGTATTTCCCGGTATAGATAGATGGCGTCATTGTATCAAAAGTACTTTTACTGTTATCTTACACGAGTGTTTGGGAAATCATATATTATAACCGCAATGCAATAATACATACCTTGATGAAATAAATTCGATAGGGTTGCCATTTAAAGTCCACTTTATTCTAATAGGGCTGTCACCCAGGGGTTTGCAGCTAAGTTCGAGAGGCATCCCTACTTTAGTTGTAAGATTGGTTCCCATCGTCTCGAAATGTACAGGTTCTGAAAATATATTTTATTAGCTTCACCTACATACAACATACAGTTTTATTAAAGTAAAGCTGAAGATGTTGTTCGTTTGTTTGAACGCGCTAATCTCAGGAACTACTTGTCCGATTTGAAAAATTCACACAGCTATAAGAGATTTAAGATACTGCAGACGAAGGATCATTATCATAATAAGTACCTACTAGCTGCAATCCGCGATTTCACCCGCGTGGCTCCGCTTCTGTTGGTCTTATCGTGATGATAATATATAGCGTATACCTATAGCCTTCCTCGATAAATGGGCTATCAAACACCGAAAGAATTTTTCAAATCGGACCAGTAGTTCCTGTGATTAGCGCGTTCAAACAAACAAACATCTTCAGCTTTATAATATTAGTATAGAAAATTTTTATTATATATAACTAAATAACATATAAAATAATACAATATATAATTAAACTAGCGGTCCGCCCCGGCTTCGCCCGTGGTACATGTTTACGTTTTCTCTACATAAGAACCATCCTCGTACTTCAAGGAATATAATAAAAAAAGAATTATAGAAATCGGTTCAGCCGTTCTCGAGTTATGCGCTTACCAACACATTTTGCGATTCATTTTTATATATAAGAAGATTACTTACTATTAACACTAATCCACAAGTTCCTAGCAAGTGCCTCCCCCACGCCATTATCAGCATGACAAGCGTATAACCCTTCATCAGCAAGTGACACGACTTCAATGAGCAATGTCCCGTTGGGAGCACTGCTGACCCCACCACCTGACAGGTCTAATACTGGCCGCCAGATTCCTAATGCAGCTGAAATATAAGACAACAATCATAGTAAAAGACACACAGACAATGAGAGATGCTAAAAAAACAGCAGATATACACACTGACACGCGAAATAGAAAATAATGCACACACAAGAAAAAAAGACGTGTGGCACTCGGGGACTGCCGCGGTAAAGCTATTGCATGCTATGCCTTCAAGCCACACCTCCGTGCCCGTCGGAGTGAGGTTTTTTCGTTACGGAATTTCTGGATTCGGTCCCCGCGCTCAAGGCCCACGATAGAAGCTATGCAATAGCTTAAAAATGCTCGTTGCTCCACCGTAAGATGCCTTACACCTTGGCCACGGACACCGGCGGCGCGACCGACGGCGCGACTGGCGGCGCGGCAATTCGCGCGGCGCGGTAAGCACGCCACGGGCAGTGTAGACGAGGAGACGAGATGGCTTTATCAAAGTTAGCCCGATGTTGTTTGGAGAGTAGCAGCTTTTTTGCTCAAGATTTAATGTTTGGAAGATATAGTGGAGTACACGAATTAAATAGAAATCGTGTTACAGACGGAGAATTCCACCAAAAATATGAAAAATATAGGCATGATGAAAAATTATGTTGCGGGTGGCTAGACTTCCAAATAGCTGGTCTAGCTAGAATTTCTGCAATAAAAGCTTCCGTCTCCATTTTCGCGAAAAAAAAACAAACTATTTTAAATTAAGTTCGCTCCGGGAGTAGTCGCCGCGTCTGCCGCTCGACTCCGTGGCCTGCGCCGTAATAACTCATACATTTGTTTCGATCGCTAGTCGTGCCGCGCGATTCGCTAGGGGAAATTCGCCGGTCGTCTCGCTGGTCGCCGCTGCGCGTGGCATGCCCAGTACATTTCCATACATTTGATTCATTCGCAAGACGCACCGCCAGTCGCGCCGCGCGAATTTTCGCTATAGCGAATTGTCCGTGGCCAGCACGTTATGCTGGTGAAATGAAGGACATACGTCATGTTAATCTAGACACAGAACTAGAAATGACCCACGATAGACAAACTCTCTGCTCGTTCAAATTGATGACGTTGATTGAAAAACACGTATTTCAAACAGACACTATATATGTAGATAACAAATACATTGTGTAAATCTATAATTTACATAATCAACTGGGAAAATAAACTTATTTTAAACACACACATAAAATAAAAACACCAGAAATCAAGGCATTACCATAATCTCTTTACCACAGTAGGATAACTCACCATCCCGCTTCATCCAATGTATTTGTGGTACTGGGTAGCCATTCGCGTTACAATATACGACTCCACGCTGACCCAGTAATAGCGATGTGTTTGCTGGCTCTTCTATCCATTTTGGGGCCACTGAAAATGGAGAAATTGGGCTAGATTTAATCATACCAACTCGTACTTGGCCAATGTTTAGATTATAGCCTCACGCTACATCAATACAAACGAGCGTATTCATTCTAATTCACTGTCAAATTCTTTTAGTGTAAACTGGCGTAGAGCGGTTCGTTGTTCTTGCGTTCGAATGTTATGTGTGTAATATGATAAAAAATAACGCCAAATCGCACTTGACCAATGTTTGGATTATAATCAATGAAAAAAATATTTTTTTTTTCTGAAATTGACATTACCTACTTGGCTAGAATTTTAACTTTCTGTTCCATGATTATAGTTATATTACAAAAACATTCAGAGAAAGACACACAAATGTTTGTGTGTCTTTCTCTGAATGTGACCACTTTCGCCTAAGTATTCATATTATAATCCGTTTCAGGGGATTCATTTTTGACCTAATTTCATCCAAAATGTTATTTTTATTCAGAAAATACTAAATTATAAAAAAGACATGAAATACAACATAGATAGACTAGGTATATAAAATAGATGTATGTGTGCCGAGCACACGAGTCAGAAGTGAAACTTCTTTGGCAAGATTCTAAGATACTAAAATCGTCGCTTACTCCATGACGGTATTGCCATGACGCGACCTTTCAATTCAAAAACATTCGATTAAAAACTTCTAAAAATGTTACAATCGACAATATAAACATGATAATGATGAAATTAAAATAAAGTAGGTAACATTCACAAAGGATTAAAATATTACATAGGTAGGTATATCTGGAAATGGATTAAAATGTCTGCTGTGTGGTTGGTTGGTTGGTTTGGTATTTTGCGGTTGCATTACGAATTTCGAAGTGAATTCATTCAATAATTTATTTATTTCAATAAACAACCAATAATTCAATATTTCTGTATCTATTTATCTTAATTACTTATTCCTAAGCGCATTCATTTAATAAAAATAGTATGTGCCGAGCACACGTGTCATAAGTGGAACTTCTTTGGCAAGGTAAAAAAATACCAAAATCGTCGCCTTACTCCATGACGCGACCTTGAAATTTTACCCTCAACTCGCAGAAATTTCACTTCCAAAGTTTATAATATTTCTCTTATTTCTCTGCAAAACTTAGGTCCTAAATTAAAAGTATCACTTACCATTAATATACAAATCAGTGGTCTGATTGACTTTTCCAACGTGATTCGTCGCTATACAAGTGTACCGGCCACAATGTTCAAGGGACACCCGCTTTATTATCAAAACACTGAATAATTCTGAGCTTCTTTCGGTTATCTGTAAGGGAATTATTTTATTATCTACAAGCTTATTATCACTCGCCGAAGAGTCCGCGAGCAAAAGCAAGTATAATTTTAATGCTTAGTTTGAGTATTTTAAATTCAAATGAGTAATTTTTAAAGAGGCGGATTTGCCCCTGAATGGCAAAAAGATCCGTCCAGTAGTTCTTTCGTGAAGGGGTAACGCTCATATTATACTATAAGGTATTTTTATTACTTTTGTTACTTTTTTGATTACTGCTCCTCTCCTATTTGGCATCACATTATAGACTATTACTATAGCCTTCCTTGATAAATGTACAAACAAGAAAAATTGAATGTAGGTAGGTACTATACGTATATAAATATTTTTTTAATTAGACCCAGTAGTTGCCCAGATAAAAAACAAAAAAAATCTTGAACTTAATAATATTATATTTCTTGGTAATGTATGATTAAACCTGCTGATATACTTCCAAGTACCTATAATAGAGCTCTGATGAAACGTATCCAATATGGGCTATGAATACATTATTTTCGATTTTTTTATCGAAATGAAAATTACACTTTACTTTGAAAGGAATAGATTAAAATGGAGATGTGAAATTATTATTAAGTTAACTTTATTACTCGTTAATAGCAGTAGCAGTAAAAAGAAGAGTTGGTTTATTTGGTTGAACGCGCTAATCTCGGAAACTGCGGGTTCGATTTGAATAATTTCTTCCCGTTTTAGAAATTCTATTTACTCAGGAAAGCTATTTATATCATCACGCTAAGACTAATAGGAGCGGAGTAATGCGAGTAAAACCTCGTGACACAGCTAGCTGTTACTATATTGATTTTAAAGAAAAACATAAAATGCCTTGCAGATTGTATATATTTATGTCACTATTGATGATCATCTTGTTTATTCCTTTAAACTAATATAAAATAGACTTACCTTTAAACTCGGTGGTATTTTCATACCATCTTTAAGCCAAGAGAAGAAAATTGGTGGATCTCCGCTAATAATATTGCAAGTGATTTGAACAATTTGTCCTTCTTTTAGTCCAGAACCAACTCGTAACTCATCTAATTCAGGTGCTTCTACTACTTGGATTTCGAAGGATCTAAGAATTATAAGACGTATTAATATTAAATCTTCTTCAACTAAAACATTTCTTACATTATCATCATTGTAATGATACAATAACATGACACTCATGAGAGTGTCTACCCAAAATTCTTAAAATTGTATATCATACATTCATAAAACAGTAGTATTATAGGTATTGGTGTCTAATTTATGTCACAGTGAATGTAATTTCAAAATCTGATACAATTTATGAATGCTTCTTTGAATCCACACAAAATTATCCAATAATTGTGCCTTAATTACGTTAATAAACAACTAAAATATAGAAGACATTACAATTATTATTCTCCTATAAAGATTCGTTAGCTTTCTTAAAACTTATCAGTCCCAAATATAGATTAATTATAAATATTACGTTGTCTATATTATTTTCTGTATGTCCTTACCTTCTAGCCATTTCTCCAGAAGGACTGTAAACTATACATGTATACATATCTCCATTCTCTTCTTTAATAATACGAGGTATATTCAATACCCCGTCTTCGCTCGTTTCTAGTATTTGTCGTTTTCTACGTCTCTTCTTTACAATATGATCACTATTGTTGTATGTTCGTTTGTATCTGCTATGCTGTGGTAATAATGTGCTAAGGATTTTCTTGCCTTTGTATTCCCATTCTAATTTACTGTAATGTTAGAGATATTTGTTTTTATGATCAGTTTTTTAACAGTTATAGGTACTCAAAGTCAAATCTCTATTGATGCTTAAATAATGCTTCATCAAGACTTTACTTCTATACAAAACTTAAATCTAACGTCGAAACCAGTTGTATAGAATTGGAAAATAGATATCCTATACCAAATTTATACAACTTTTTAATTCTGATCCCTGATAATTATTTAAAAACATCGCATTTCAAATTATAGGTCACTGAAATGTCAGGTCAGGTATCATTTGGTGGAAACGAATATTGGCAGTCCCTTTTGCTTTGTAGAGACTTTTTAATGAATATGATCTCCTTTTTTACCGATTTCAAAAGAGGAGTAGGTTCTCTTGTAGATAGTGTTTTTTGGCTTTTTTACCTCAAAATTTTAACCGGGTGAACCGATTTTAAGAATTGGCCCCATTAAAATTTGTTTTAGTTCTATTTGAAGATGATTTTTAGTTTTTTGTTTAAAAGGAATTATTTATATGTTATATCTGCGTTTAACATCAATCATCAACAAATTGTTTTAAACTATCTAGTAATTACGTATTGTCTTCCTCCTTGTCTTCGCTACAATAACAATATATTGACATTAATCATTAAATTGTTTTTAATTATCTTGCAAATACGTGTTCCTCTTACTTCTTCTACATTACATAGAACCTTCCTGTACAGTACTGCATAATGCCCACTAATATCAATATTTTCATCTAGATACACTTGAAATGCAGTTCCCAGATAGACCCAGCAATGGAGCCAAATAGGTCGGACAATAACTATAAATTCACAGGCCAGGTATGTCAGGTACGGCTTGCCAAATGATTTCCTAAACCGTTCACATTTTAACTAAATTTTGTTTGTTTATTGTGGTGGTTTTAAAATTAAGCCTGTTAATTGGAGTTGGTGAAAATACTTTTACTTTTCAATTATTTACGTGTGTTGCTATTTCAGTTACCTATATAGGTATGTACCTATAGGTATACAAATACATAATTTTGTGTGAGTATTGCTTAGTTTAAATCATTGTTATAATCACTTCTATCAAGACGTCAACACTTATTGGGAGATCCGAAATCAGAAATTGGTATGAAAATACGCATTACAAAATAAATTTTTGAATTAGTTATCCAAGCTAAAACTCTATAGTAGAATTTGTCGTCAGAAAACTCGTCGTTGTCATCTTTTCTATGATGAATATATCGTTAAATATCTAAAAAGTAAAGCAAGTTTTAATAAATAAATTAGAAGTCTTACCTGATAGGATATCCATAGTAAGGACATCTTAATTTTAATCCATCTCCGCTCTGTACTTTTATTGGTGGCAACGTTCTTATATACGGTGGTCCTGCAAGACAAAAATATTTTCTAAAATTCATATAACAAACACACACATTTATAATAGCAATGATAAATACCATAAACGTCAATCCTGGCTGTATGTCGCAAACTGGAGTCGCTCTCAAAAGCAACACAAGAAAAGAGACCACCATCTTCCACTCTAGAACGTGTTATGTTGAGATGGGATATAACACCCACGCCTGATGGGGACATCATTTGGCCTAATATGTATCTGGAAGATATTTATTAGATTTTCTTAAGTAACTTATAAAAGAAACAATCTATACTAATATTAAAAAGCTAAAAAGTTTGTTTCTTTGTTTGAACGCGCTAATCTCAAAAACTACTGGTCCGGTTTGAAAAATTATTTCGTGTTGGATAGCGTTTATCGAGGAAGGCTATAGGCTAATTATATATCATCACGCTAAGACCAACAGGAGCGAAGCCACTCGAGTAAAACTGGGGAGCGCTAGTAAAAATTATAGTATGTGATGCTAGGACAAAAATATTATAAAAATTCCAACGCTATATCGATATAAAAAATACACGCTTATAATCATAAGGCTTATGAATATAAACTTAGATATAGGTATATCTTAGTTTATATTAAAAAATAATAGGCTAGGTAGCCTATTATTTTTTAATAAAGAGTCAGCATTTAATCAATAACTGAAATATATTAGCTTTCTGTAACAATAATTTAATAAATACCTTGAATCTGTATTAGAAGATATAACTACTCCATCTCTCTCCCAAATGAAACGAGGTGGTCTATCCCCGGTTGCACTGCAGTGTAAACTTATCTAAAATATAAATATTATGTATTTGAAGTATTAGTTAAAAGTTTTATTCATATTTATCTTATTCTATTACACAAAGAGACTTTTTGTTACATTTATGCGTGCAATAAGGAAATAATACAATAATAAACATAACATAGATGTAATTGTATATTATGCATAGGTATGTATAGTATAATAATATCTCTGGATGATCTTATAGGTAATAATAGTGATATAAATTGTAAATCATTGAATTTTTTGGTGTATAATAAATATTTAATTGCAGCTCAGCAGTGTTGCATTTTCATTACATATACATTGAAGTGAAACTTCTTTTGGCGCGTTTAGATTAAAATTTCAAGATCGCGTATCAAAATTTCAAGATCGACAATATCGTCATGTCATGGAGTAAGCTACGATTATAGTATCTTTGAAAGCAAGGAAGTTTCACTTCTGACACGTGTGCTCAACACACACACACTGTTTTGTAGGTAATTAATCACCATTCAACCAAGCTTAAACTATAAAATAAACTTACATCTTCTCCCGGTGTTACAATTTTATCTCCAAAGTGCTGTGTAATCATGATGTTGCCAGACCCGAGTTCCCTTTTTATTCTTACACCTGGAAAGATAAATATAAGATCTGGATATTCCGTTTAGTTTAATTGTCAGTTAAAATAGGAAATAATATTGTAATACTGTGGTTAAAATTGTGTATATAACACGTTCGCGGACAGTACTGGTTTACAGGTTGCAGCTACTGAGACACTACTTTTTTTCATACATTGCCCAGGGGCGTAGTGTTACAACACATGGTTAAAAAACCATATGATATGACAGAACGGATATAGGCGTAAACGTCGTAAGTACTCAGCGTCAGATTCATAGTCACCATCATCAGCAAATGGGTATGGACTCGATTCAGGGGTAGACGCTGCATCAAACAGGTCTTGAAGACGTTTTTGTTCTTTTTCGAACGAGTCTCGAGACGCCATTTGCAAAAATATTCGTTACAAATTTAGTTCAACAAAATCGTGTTCACAACAAACAATAGCAACATAAATATGTCGTTTACATAAGCAACTAGACTTGAATTAGTACATCCAGTATGAGTAAAACAATTAAATTACGTTGGAAACAAAATTCTCAATTTCCAAACAACAATTCACACGCGGCACGCGGGATCACCGCAGCGGCGCAGTACTCGAGTAACCGTATGCAAACATGACGCCGACGGGCGTAGTGTGCGCGGGGAGAGGGATAAAAAAATATGAATGTATGCGTGGAAGTACCTTCCTTTGACGAATTTTTGTAAATAATGCAGTGACAGTACAAAAGTCGTAATTATACCTGTGATGACAGTACAACATGCCGTTCTTTATGATAGTATGAAAAATCACTCGTCGTTTGGCGTACTGATTTTATGCAAGTAAAAACTGATACGTCGACAGACGTACTGTCGTATCACTTTTAGCTGTCTAGACGCCGGTGGTCGTTACTGTCCGCGAACGTGATAATGTTCAAATTATGTGAACAATAAAGTAGAGTTTTATGTGTAACTAATTTTTCCGCGTGCAGTTTCGCGCACTTCAGAAATCTCCCTCTTAAATCACTCTATCTATTAAAACAATGGGCTTCAAAATCCGTTGCGTAATTTTTAGGATTTACCTAAGCATACAGGCACGGAGTGACAGCGACTGCGACTTTGTTTTAATACAAGATATTATATAAGATAACTTTAATTAGGTTTATTTTAAAATATATATTTTTTTCGTAAGTCACAATAGATTCTCAGCCATATTACAAGTCCTGAAAGTAAGTCATGTAGTAACTACCTTAAGTCTTAATAATTGACCTATTTAAAGAGTCGAATTTAATTAGTTTTTAAATGCTAATTAATTCGAATATTATGATGAAAATTTGACTATTAGCTTCATTAATACGAGAAATTAGCAATTTAATTAATGAGAAGATATGAAATTGAATGTAGTTTATTTTAGGATTTCATATCATGATAGAAATGATATTATGAAAATATTAAAGTTTTTCACTCTTGCTATTTAAAAGTACTTTAATTAATTTTCTTTTTCTAACTGTAAGCTTGGCTTCACTCAGTTATAGATGATGATATCCAAAAATATGTTAAGTTATATTATATTCGACAAACAATCATATAAAAATAATAAGATATTATGTATGTACAACATAAAATATTGTTTATATACAAACCATTGTTCCATCTTCTAGAATTCCTAGAAATTAAACTTTCTTTTCTTCTTGTCTTCTTGTAGATATGTGATCTGAAATATTGAAATTATTTTAGAAAAAAATATAACTTTAAGGTAAGAAGGAAATAGTAAGAATATTTAAGACTTTTGGGGACACATAAATAACGTCAAATTATATTACGACTACAAAAGATTTAAATGTTACTTCATATAATATGGTTGGTAGCTAACCATATTATATGAAGGTAAAAATTATTGTTATATTGAAAATATATTATATATATATATATATATATATACTTATACCTACCTACTCTACCGTTGTCGGAAAACGAAATATTTCAACAAATGTTAATTCTAAATTATTACATAAATTATTTTGTGTAATCTTGATATTACATTCCCTTAAATGTCGAATACACGGAGTTGTTACAAAAGGAAACCCTTAAAAATTGACAAAACATAGAAGAGGAAAATTTACTGTTGTAGACCTAAAAAATATATATAAACGATAATTATTTTTTTTAGCCATTGTAATGTTTATATGGATTCAAATATTTTAATACTAAAAGTAGATTTACAATCAACATGAGGTTACGACAAGGAAATTTCCTACAAGCTTGACTAATTTAATGCCTGTATTGAAATTAACAAACACAAAATGAACAAACTCAATCGACGGTTACAGAAAAATCCAGAAACTGCAAAGTTAAACTGCATTTCTGTCCTCGTTAATTACACAGAGCAATACATCAGCAGAGGCAGCGTGAAGTCATAAATTTAAATCGGGCGTACATTATGCGCGACCACGCACCACGGTAATTTCATTAATCTACCCCGATTTATGCATAGTTAAACTAAATGTTTGTTCGTGTAATTACATTGTTTTATTTTAGTTTAGGCTTGGAAGGACGCCAAAGTACCTACTGTTTTGATTGGGTTGTTGTAAAACTGCTGAAATTTTATGAACTGCGCAGTTACTAGATTTGGTAAACAACTTTACTCGGCTCTGTTTCAAACATCAATTTAATTGAATTGGAAATATAGATGGAATAAGTTCTGAGTACTATAGTTCTGTGTTTTATTAAGCTATACAAAGCTCGTAATTCGTATTATGTACTTACAAAGCTCGTAGTAAAGTTTTTTGTTTAGATAATAACACAGATAATAAGGTTGATTTAACTGTCAGTCATGTTTAGGTTCGGTTTATGAGAGAATATTAAATATCCAGGGACGTAATTAGGGTAAATAATTCATTAAAATCCCTTCGCTATATCTGTGCGATCATGTTACCATTTTTCATTATATTACACAATATACTAAGCGTTTAATGTTATAACGAATAATGTTTAAAAATAGAGAAAATTAAAAGACAAGTAACACCAAAAAAATTTCTAACAATCTGATTATATGTATTCAGATATTTTGAATACCTATTAAAAACCTATACCATTAAGTATATTAAAACCTTGGTAAAAAAATTCTACAGCATCGTAAAATCGATTCGCATTGCATTATAAATTTAAACTAAAAACAATTACTTACGCTGCCGAATCCAGTCGATGTCCAAACAGGGCTGAAACCAAGGAACTCATGAATTTGTTATCATTCATTACCAGATTTTCACGAAGCCTTTGACAAGGTTTCAATAATAAATGACACGAGTACTAGCCTAGTATCATAATATAGTGTACTAGCGGTCCGCCTGTTGTGTTTACGTTTTCTGTCTAAGAACCATCCTCGTACTTCAAGGAATATTATAAAAGGATTAACGAAATCGGTTCAGTCGTCCTCGAGTTTTGTGCTTAGCAACACATTTGGCGATTCATTTTTAGTATTTTGATTATCTGTGATACCTGGTATAATATAATATGTGATGTAGGTATGTTAAGTACCTATAGAATATACTTATCTATGTAAGCATAATATTTATTTTGTACTACTAATAATATAAATCTCGTATCACAGTGTTTGTTACCAATCGCCTCCATAACGGTTTGATCGATTTTTAAGATTATTTTTTATGTATTCGGTAGGTCAGAGAATATCTCAGATTTTTTTATACCCATAATTGATAAATAACTGATTGACAGAAAAACGTTTGCCGGGTCAGCTAGTAACATTATGTATGTATATATTTATAGGAAGGTATATCAAATTACAATCTATAGATACATAATAAATTATCATAAACTTTGTATTATTACGAAGTCTATTGGCTTATGTTTATTAAGTTTCAACTCTCTATTAGATTCAAGGCGTTATTAATAGATAGGCATAATAATTAATTAGTATCGAAAATGAAGCTGATATTAAAACGATTTATTTTTAACTCATGTTCATCGTATCAAGGCGAAAGAATCCTACATAACAACATGCTTAATACATAACAAATAGTGCACGATTGAAGTTTACATACAAGAGTTTCATCACAGACTAATAATAATATACTACGTATACGTTTCATGAATAATTATCCTACTAATATTATAAATGCGAAAGTTTGTGAGGATGTGTGTGTGTTTGTTACTCTTTCACGCAAATACTACGGAACCGATTACAATGAAATTTAGTACACGTATAGATGGTAACTTGGATTAACACATAGGATAGGTTTTATCCCGGACATCCCACGGGAACGGGAACTATGCGGGTTTTCCTTTGAAAACGCGGGGGGAAGTCGCGGGCGAATAATGATTACTGCACAAGCCTTGATTCAATCATACTTCTTCCGTAGATATTTACCGCACCACGATATAAATTTTAGAAAGTTATAAAACAGCTCTTAAGGATACCTTACTCAGTAGGTACTGAGTAAGGTATCCTTAAGAGCTCTAGGTAGAGCGTATATTAAAAACTAAAATCCGCCAAACACTCGAGCAAACGAAAAAAACAATACAAAAACTTTTTCAATCAAGCCATTCCAGAATGATTTCCATAAGCAGCAGTTTAAAACTCCGAAGAACGAAATACCGTTTTGGAATTGAAAAATAAAAACGCCCAAATCCAAGTGCACTTAATTAAACTTTATTGTTAGGTGGATAAAGTTGGAATTAGCTTGCCAGCGAGGATTACAGGGTTAGCCAAAGTTGGGGAACTTTGGAGTGCATTGCGGAGTTGGTACTATAGTAAGTCGGTTGGAAATTGCAGTAGAGTTTTTCGTAGTTGCGGTTTCCGTAGAGTACATATGGGTACGCTATGATGGGGAATTTAACTTTATTGTTAACTAGCTTACCGTCGCGGTTTCATCCGCTTTATCTAAAACCTAATAAATTATCTACTAAAACCTTCCCCTTGAATCACACTATCTAATAGAAAAAAAAGACGTGTGGCACTCGGGGACTGCTGCGGTAAAGCTATTGCATAGCATGCCTTCAAGCCACACCTCCGAGCCCGTCGGAGTGGGGAGCGTGAGGTTTTTTCGTTACGGAATTTCTCGATTCGGTCCCCGCGCTCAAGGCCCGCGATAGAAGCTATGCAATAGCTTAAAAAAATTTATCAAAATCCGTTGCGTAGTTTTAAGGCTTAAAGCATACAAAGGGACATAGGGACAGAGAAAGCGACTTTGTTTTATACTAGGTAGTGAAGCCATATACCTAGATCAGATTAGAACTTCGGTATATATCGCTTATATTTCTATGTACATACTGAGATGAATAGTCGCTTGAAAACCTCATTTTCTATTAATGAAACTGCCTTATTACTATCTAATGTCTCTGCAGAGTTAATGACTCGATTATCAAATATTAATCAAGATGTCGTCTCATACATATTTTAGAGCATCTCTCCTCATATCGTTAGGCACATAAAATATTATATTATTTTCATATTATGATACAGAATTGTTTTTAACGAAATAACGAATTTTTTTGTAAGAATTAAAAGTACATATTTTGCATTCGAAAAATAATAGTAAATCATTGCTACTTATATTAAATAGCTTTCGAATACTTACCTATTTTCTTACTCATATTATGCTCATATACCTAATGGTAAAATAAAACTAATTTCCGTCCTCTTTAAAGAAACATAACAAAAAATACACAAAAAATACTTATTTGTAAACTACATTCGAAAAAGCTTTTCTTTTTACCAACATTTAGGCTGTATTTGATAAAAAGCAGTTAAACAAAAGAACAAAAGATACCATTAATTAACTTGGAAAGAAAACCAATTGTTTCTAGCTGAGCGGCGAACGAAATCTCGCAAATACTTTCTTAAATACGGCTATACATGATATACTATATAATGAACAAAAATGTATAGAGCCGACGTACGTTTTTAAGACTCCTAGGCTTTCGTTGTTTTTCGATTGATACCGATTGAAACATTATAGCGATTTTGCTTGATTGTATTTATTTTATATTTAATTCATACTTAAATATTACAATATTACCATCTAGTAATAATTAGTATAGTATTCTATTATCTCTGATTTCAATACAAACAATAAAAATGATTTTATATGTGTGTTGCTAGAAATGGATAAACTCAAAAACCACTAATCCATTTATTTTCAAAATGCCTTCACTATTGGAAAGGTCTATAAAATATAATTATTGCTAAGTGACCTCTACCTTTTTTACCTTTCAAGCGACACCGGGGCAAGCTACTAAATGAACAAAACAGTATTCCCAAATGCTAACTATATAACTGCACTAGTTAAAAAGTGCATTTAAAAGTACAAAGCCGAAGTTTTAACAAAAATATTAATTAAGCATTGTTCAAACAATGAATTGTTTAAAACAGAACTGGAGACGGAGCATTTTAAACAATACAGGTGTTGTATTTTGTCTCGACCTCGTAAAAAAAATTTGGTACTAGTTCTTAATTTTTTATATGTTACGGATAATGTGGGTAATGTGGACATTTTATATAATGCCCGTATATAGCATACACTGCATACATGGTAATGGAGCTTATTTATATGTAATTAACACTCTTTTGTTAGCTTCGTGTATTATTATGAAGTATAATATATATTATAATAATTATAATAATAAGAAGAGAAGGTAGTTTATATGTTTACAAGTATGTAATAGACTCTTTTTGACTCGATTTTGATCCAGTTTAAACGGACAGATTTAATTAAAATTTTGTACAAGGATCGTCGACAACGCAATAATATTATGAGTTCATTATTTTAATCGTAATCATTATTTTAACGAACCAAACGAACATATCAAAGCCAATTTTTCCTATCCAGTGAGAAATTATGCGTTCTTGCATAAACAATAAGAAATTTAACTTTTTTTAAACATAAAAGGAAAAATTTACTTAAAACAATACTAATAAGGAAAATTTAAAATAAGATAAAGATAACGTCTGGACGGATTGTAAATTTACTTTATAATATTTTTTGTTTATTGTTTAATAGAATGAAGCAAAGGAAAATATTGTACTTTGTGATCGAAGTTTGAGATTATTATTATTATATATTTTGCTTCTAATAATCAGAGGTTTTATGGAACTGGGTCAAAGTATGAAAATATCAACGTAAATGAAAACTTGAGGTATAGAAAGTCACAAATTGAAAAAAGATGGAAATTACAATAATTTTTTTTATTCAATTCAGTCCATTTTATTCTTATAATGTGGAATGGAAAATTTATATTCGATTTTTCTCTACAAATAGTTTACCTCTTAAAAATTTGCTTTACTATTCAGTCATTTTTTTATTTATAAGGAATCAAAGCTGTGTTCTCAGCTCAGTCGCTTATCACTATTACACTAAAAGCATAATAAATACTTTACAATAAAAAAAAAATATTTTTACGTAACTAAATGTAATAAAAACCATATTTTGCAAAGTCCACTCACTTAAAACATCTACCTACATGACATAATATACGACATAATCTGAATACATAAAGATAAAATTAATTCATACCTAAACAATTCAACTAAACTGCAGAATACGCAGTTCCTAGAAAATTCCAATAGCACTAGAATTTCATCCCCTGTAAGTGTCAATTTATGTCACACGTCACGTTTCATGACGCTTCCACTGAAACATATGACGTCTTTTTAATCTATCCTATGGAAGGTATTTCTCGGAATTTTGAAATGTGTAGAAAGATATAAATAAATAAAATAAATAAATAAATAAAGCTTTATTTGATCCATAAGATACAGTAGTTGTTACAATTACAGTTTAAGAACAATATTAGAACAGTTTAGATACTAATCAAGATAATATAATTTAATAAAGTTAATTTAAGTACTAGGTAGGTTTCTATATGGACCCCATACGGGTAAAGGCCTCCCCCAAAGAATGCCACTTGTTCCTGTCTTGGGCTGTGTTCAGCCAATTCTCACACTGCCAGTTCTCACACTGTAGAAAGATATACTAAAGTATTATTTTTTGATCATTTTAAATTTAATTTATTAATATTTCCGCTCACGGCTTCGCTCGCGTATTCAATGAAAAATAAATTCGCATAGTTCCCGTTCCTGTGGGATTTCCGGGATAAATAGTAACCTATATCTTATATTAAGTCTTCAGCTACTACATACAAGATTTCATTGTAATCGGTTTACTAGTATTACTAGAAGTAACAGAAATTATCAGTCGTCTGTGACGTTTAGTACATCTGACTGATTAAATTAGCCATTTTATTAGTACCCCAGGCTCTTCATTTGGCGATACTATATAATTAATAATTACCTGCGCGGTATCTAGCGTTATGTACATACAACAATGTTGTATTATTTAAACAGTTCAATTTAACAGTTTAATAAAGAAGGTAGGTTATTATTGAAACGGCTGGTTTAACCAGCTAGCTGCAACATATACCTATATGGTATGAAATATAAATTATTACCCGTGGTAAAAATTCGTAAAAATAAAGACCTATATATATTTTTTTTTTATATTAGAGTGGGCAAACGGGCTTGTGGAGCGCCTGATCGTAAGCGAGTCCACCGCCCATATTCATCTACAGGGGTTTCTGCAGGTTCGTTGCCGACCTTTTTGAGATGGAGGTACACTCTCTTCTTGAAGACACTCAAGTTGTAGACATTAGGAAATGTCGCTGCAGGGAGGCTATTCCACTATTATAGTAGACCTATAGTGCAGTTGTCATGTAATTGTACTAGGAACAAAATATATGGGTGATGATAATGATATTTGTTAAATAAACAAAAATTAAGGAAACTTAACTTGACTTCTAATACAGCTTTTATAAAAGAAAAGAAACGATTATGCCCACACGACAAACTTTCCTTGGGGTTTTTTAAAAACCATTTTATCTGGAAACTTTATACTTTTCGAACAAGAAAATGAACTAAGTTTTTGCTTCGTTTAATACAACTTGAAGTTGGTTACGAAATACTTAAGGGTGGTTTTGTGTAAGAAATAAAATGTTGAATTATTCTGATATTTTTGACGTCGTAAAAATAGAAACTTTGTATAAGTTTTGCCCAGTAGGTATTGTAAACATTTTTTATGCTTTTGCACATTATTTAGCAGGAATCGTCAAATGCTGTTCGGTATAGAAACACGTCATGTAGTCTGTAGAAATAAGTTTCGCTTATTTTAGTGGATGATGATAAGTCTGATGACTAGCTGACCCGACATTCGTTGTTTACTGTCAAACACTGTAAAAACAGTCACTAATTTAAAGTTTATTTTTTCTTTTATTTTTCATCCTATCTATACAAAATATTAGAAACATTAAAAATTATGAATTTAATTCACTACTATAGTGCGATTATGTTCTGTAGTTCTTAAACATTTCATGGACTTACGTCTTCCTTAAATTCTAATCCGATCTTCGATTGTCTCTATCTAATAACGTTTAGTACCTTATTTTGATCAAAGACAATATTGCCTTTAATAATGCTATCCTTCAATGATTATACTACTAAATAAAAAATCCTCAATCCCACATATTATTATTGCCGTGTACCAGTATAGTTTTGTACTTACCATTATTCCTGTGGCCGGGTAAATCCCGCGTAATCCCGGGCGAGGCTTGTGCGGTATTCCTGGAAAAGATAAGATTATATGGGTTTATCTTTTTCTTATGGAACTTATAATTGGAATCGTACCTATTGACGGATGATTGGAAAAGTTTCGATTGATTTGATGCGTATGTTTGATTTGTTTGATGTCTAATCTTTATAAATTACAATTCGCCAAATGTGTTGGTTAGTGAACTCGAAAACGGTTCGACCAATTCACCTTTTTAACGTTTTTGTTTATAACTCAGGCCCCGGAATCACAGACAAAATAGAAAATGTAATGTGTCGGGCCACAGGATCGGGCCGTTCGGGGCTCAATGGGTTAAGGCACAAGGAACGTTCTTAAGAGAGAAAATACGTAAAAGGGGCGATAGGGCAGAACAACGTCTCTCGGGGCAGTTAGTTCATAATAAAAAAGAGCTTCTGTGATGAGCAGACGTCTCAGAAGTGAAACTTCTTTGACAAGATTAAAGATTCCAAAATCGTCCATGACGTGACGGTATTGCCAAGACGCGACCTTGAAATTTTAATCTCAACGCGCCTAAACAATTTTCATTTCAAAAAGAAACCCCTAAATTAGTAAGATTGTGATGTGCTTTCACATAAGATTACATATTGAACGTAAAATAATAATCAAAAACAAAGTTCAAGCATAATGGGTTCATAATTGGTTGTAATCTAATACAAAAATAATTCAAAGGCTTAATTAAATCTATCTCAATAATTAATGTTTAACTTTGTAATAACTCTGTTCTTGTAGTGTCAGAAAACAGATAATTTCCATTATAATTAATAATGTTGCAAAAGACTAGTTGTCTGCCCCTGGCTTTGGCTTTATAAAACTTCTAACTAAAAATTATTAATTGTATCAGAAATCATAAAAGTTCCTTATACGTTGTTATTAAAAAAGAGCGTGTGTACTGAGCACACGTGTTAGAAGTGAAAATTCTTTGGCAAGATTCAAAGATACCAAAATCGTTGCCTTACTCCATGACGTGACGGCATTGACCGTGTCAATACACGGCCTTGAAATTTTACTCTCAATGCACCTATAGAAGTTTCACTTCAAAATGTAAAGATTAGTTTTCTGCCCAGTCTTCGCTCTTATGAAATTTCTAAACCAAAAATTACTGGGTTTCTTAACACAAGCGTTAAAGTGACGTCATAGAAACACAGCCGTTACAAATTTTCTTCTTATCTGTACCCTTTATTTAAAACGAGCAGCACATTAATGTAGAAAGGACAGAATCGCTTTGAAGCACTTTAATGTTGGACAGTGAAATAAAAAGCGCTTATCAGCTGTTCCGCTGGAAAGTCGTTGTTTTATTGCCTTTAAAGTTTTATGGACGCGACTGTACCGATTAAGGATGGTGGTGCAGTGAGACTTTACCTTCTCTTGTGTATAATTTTGTTGACAAAACTATTTAAGAAAATAAACTGTTTTTGATGTTTAAATAAAATGTAGAGATATTGCGAGCGATGTTCTACTTAATGGTTATTTATTTAAAAAAATTGGTTTTAATATTATTTTGTTGTGTTGTAATAATATTCTATTTTTGCAATAAAGACTGCTTCACAAAATGATGCTTAGTGCCTTATTTAATGTAGAGCTTATTTACTTATTTTCTATTACAATGTTTAAATTTAAAAGAATTAACGTCAATACTTTTGTTCATTTCTCCTTTTAACTTAAAAATTGCATACGGTGTATTATTTTGTCTTCTCATCTGTGATGACACTATTTCAGACGCGATTCACATAAAAAAAAACTCATAAGTATATAAAAAAGGCTCATTGTGCCACCGCCCTGCCAATTTATGAGTTAAAGAGTGTCAAAGTCACTACATAGCTGCTAGCTAGAGGGTTTATTGCGGTCTGGGATATTAAAACCTGAGTTTAATTTGATTGTTGTTCATTAAATGATGCCTGGGCCTGAATGATTACGGTAAATATTCGAGAGTAGAGACTATTCATTTTGTCACATTACTTATATTACGTTAGTTATATTTCAATTATAGTGTAGAATTAAAAACAAATATTATAATCAAGTAAAAGCTTACTTGACTACATACTTGTTAGGTTACACATAAATTAAAACATACAGTTGAAACTAATATAAGCGTGTTAAACGGCACTTCTGTTACGTTTTTAAAATTATAATAGCTGAAAAAATATTGCATAAAAAATTTAATACTGAATTTGATAAATTATAATTAAAAGTAATTTCGAATGTCTAAACAATATATTTAATTTTAATAGTCCACCAACACATGTATGATAAGGATAATACAATAATTTATCCTAGGCGAAATAATTCATCCTATTTACATTACCTTAAGCTCTTACATAAAAAGTAACAAACGTTTTATAATCATCTCATAAACCTCATATCATTACCACAGATACTATACTAGTCATTACTAAACCATAGACTACAGAACTATAGAGAAAAATTGCCATAGACTAAACAATAGAGCTGGCATTAGAAAATTATGTCAATGGCTTTACAGAAGGAAACATGCTCCAATGCGTTACTCTCTCAAATAGAGTGCAATCGTTTGGAATAGCCATCTCTGTTTCCTCTTTAGTCTATGTTCTATATTTGAAATTGATAAATGCATGTACGTTTTAAAATTGGTTTGTATTATGCTTTTTCGTTCTAAAATTGTTTGTTAATTTATCTGTGTTATTTGTTACGTTTATTAAGAAATGGAAACATTTTAATTACGTATTACTTAATTTTTTTCTTTGCAGAGTGTTCTTTACACGTAGCTCAATATATATTGAAGGCATCTTAACCAACTTGCAGTTAAAACTAACTAGTATTAACCTGCTACTAGCTAATTCTTTTTTATATATAATTTCCTATAAAATAACTAGCATAATAAATTATTTTAATTCTTAATAATTTTGTTTGCAAAATATGCCAATTATTTTGCAGAAAGAGAATTGAAATTGTGAAAGTGAGATGAGTGCATAATATCATAACATGTTTTAACGATTCATTTGCAGGCTGCTTAAAAAGTTTTCACATTATATATTTAATTTTGTGTTTCTAGTAAACCACCATAATATTATGTAGTAATTGTAATTATATTATGTACAAGATATCCATGCGCAGCTTCGCCCGCGTTGAAAAAAAACCCGCATAGTTCCCGTTTCTGTAGGATTTGAGCGATGAAAAGCCTATTACCATAATTTCAGGACAGTTCTTTGGCATGTTATCATAATATACGCTGTTACATATTTCGTAAAATTAAATTGAAATATTGACATGATTAAAAAGAGCAACTACGGAGTTTCTTGCCGGTTCTTCTGCATAGATACTGCTTTCCGAATCGGTGGTAAATGTTAAAAATATATAATGACGTTTCAAAAGTGCTTCTAGAAGAAGTCTAATTGAATAAATAAATGTTTGAGTTTGAGTTTAATCCCTATAACTTTTGACCACAAAATAGATGATACAAATACAAGTGTTTTCGCTATAATCTCTTGCCCCCAAAGTTAGTTTTATATCAGTGTTATAAATGTTTGAAAATGGCGTTTTATAGAGCTGCAGAATCGCTTACAAAACTTTGTAGTAGTGAACGATTTTACGATACGGCTCCTTCTTTTATGCTTACACTAGATGATCCCACGGTTTCGAATGAGGTTTTACTTTAATCCTAATGTTGCTGTGGGAATATTAATTAAAAAAATACTAAGTTACTCCTTATTACATAATAATATGTATATGTGTGTGTGAAAGTTCCGTCAATATCAATGAAACAATACTAAAGTTTAGTCGGAATAAACAGACATACAAAAAATGTAAACATGTACATCTTTACATTAATATTAGGAAAAAGCTGTTATGTTAATATTGCAAACAGATACTCCAATTTTATAGTATTAATTTACTCATACACATGCATCAACTCATAGAATGGGACTATGTGTGTGTAATAGATTTCTTATAGCGTTCTCTATGCAGCTATTTCCTCTGTTTATGTTGGGTAAGTTTAGATTACGGATTGTTATTATATCATTAACTACGCAGTTCGTGACCAATTCAAATTTGTTTCTCTAAAATAAAGAAGATTGAGTTTGAGTTTGAGTTTGAGTTAAAATGATATATAGTATAGGAGACTTGGTTAAAATAGCATTGAATTTTGTAACAATAATCTTATTAATAATATTATGTAGGTAGCTGAAGGCTACTTTTTATCCTGGAAATCCCATAGGAACGGCAATTATGTGGGTTTTTTTTAAACGCAGGCAAAGCCAAACATACAAACTTTCTGTTTTTTTTAACCTATTGGTCCCAAGCGGCCCGGTCGGTCCCAGACACAATAGATTTTCTATTGTGTCTGTGGTTCCGGGGCCTGAGTTATTAATATTATGTTAAAATGATTACCTATATTGTTTGAAGAGTAGTCTGTGAGTATCCTTATCTTCTTCTCGAATGTTCACTGTGATCGCGAGAACTGTAACAAAGATAGTTTTATAAGCTAAAATAACATAAGTAGCATAAATAATTAACAATTCAATTCTAGATCTGTTAATGGCCTAAAAAATTAACCCATACTGATACCTTTATTAACAATGTAGGTATATTTATTACTAGCTTTCCGCCCGCGGCTTCGCCCGCGTTTTCAAAGAAAAACCCGTTCCCGTAGGATTTCCGGGATAAAACCTATCCTATGTACTTTCTCGGGTATCAAAATATCTCCATACCAAATTTCATGCAAATTGGTTCAGTAGTTTAGGCGTGATTGAGTAACAGACAGACAGACAGAGTTACTTTCGCATTTATAATATTAGTATGGATTTAAAATATCAATTGCCTAGATAACATTGACAAAGATAAAATTGATTAGTAGTTTCTTTATTCTATACTAATATTATAAAGCTGAAGGGTTTGTTTGTTTGAATGCGCTAATCTTAGGAACTGCTGGTCACTTTCGGTGTTAGATAGCCCATTTATTGAGTAGGCTATATATTATTATCATCACGCAGGAGCGGAGCAATGCGGGTGAAACCGCGCGGAACATCTAGTAAGTAATGTAATTAAAGGAAGGCAGTTCTGAAAATCTGTGCTGAAACAAGTATTGTAATACTATCTTTATATATAAAAATGAATCGCAAAATGTGTTGGTAAGCGCATAACTCGAGAACGGCTGAACCGATTTCGATAATTCTTTTTTTATTATATTCCTTGAAGTCCGAGGATGGTTTTTATGTAGAGAAAACGTAAATATGTTCCACGGGCGAAGCCGGGGCGGACCGCTAGTAGTCCTATAAGTATATATACAGGAGTCCTGCAGTAAGCACAAATATAGAAACAATAACCTACGAAATAAACTAGAAACTAAATTCACTTTCAAAGAAGTTTTTCTAGCACAATGCTTCTATCCATCTGACCGACTTTACTATTGATTCATTGATTGTATTTTAATATCGTTGGTAAACATATTTTGTTTGAGTTTTATATTGAAAATATTTTTATCCGAACTATAACTTTAAAATCAGAAACTTGATTGTTTGTAACGATGTAACTTAAAAACTGCTTAACCGATTTGGAGAATTCTTTCGCCATAAGAAATCTACATTCTTCCTTAATTACATCTATACTAAATATTATAAAGTTATTTTGTTTGTTTATGGTCCGATTTGAAAAATTCTTTTTGTGTTAGATAGCCCATTTATCGAGGAAGGCTATAAGCTATATATCATCATGCAAAGACCAACAAGAGCTGAGCAATGCGGGTAAAACCGCGGGGCACATCTAGTACCGCTAGATTTATTTCATTTTTATCCCGGGTCAACCTAGACAGAACCGAGGCGGATAGCTAGTGTTAAATAATTGGGAAGATTCGGGACAAAGATTACAGCTTCCAGCATCGCATTATCTATCCTAATATTATAAAGCTGAACAGTTTGTTTGTTTGTTTGTTTGAACGCGCTAATCTTGGGAACTAGTGGTCCAATTTGAAAAATTCTTTCGGTGTTAGATAGCCCATTTATCGAGGAAGGTTATAGGCTATATATCATCACCCTAAGACCAACAGGAGCGGAGCACGCAGGGCACAGCTAGTGAGTAATAATTTTACGTAATTAAAATAAATATAATATGAAAATTATATCAGTTAAACCGTTTTTATTAGGGTTCCGTAGCCAAAATGGCAAAAACGGAACCCTTATAGTTTCGTCATGTCCGTCTGTCCGTCTGTCCGTCTGTCCGTCTGTCACAGCCGATTTACTCGGAAACTATAAGTACTACAGTGATGAAATTTGATGGGAATATGTGTTGTATGAACCGCTACAAAAATATGACACTAAATAGTAAAAAAAAGAATTGGGGGTGGGGCCCCCCATACATGTAACTGAGGGATGAAATTTTTTTTTTCGATGTACATACCCGTGTGGGGTATCAATGGAAAGGTCTTTTAAAATGATATAAAGTTTTCTAAGAAACATTTTTCTTAAAGTGAACGGTTTTTGAGATATCAGCTCTCAAAGTCGTAAAAAGTATGTCCCCCCCCCTCTATTTTTATAACTACGGGGTATAAAATTCTAAAAAAAATAGAGGTGATGCATGCTAATTAACTCTTTCAACGATTTTTGGTTTGATCAAAGTATCTCTTATAGTTTTTGAGATAGGTTGATTTAACTGTAATTTATTATATTTGCTGCTACGGAACCCTTTGTGCGCGAGCCCGACTCGCACTTGGCCGGTTTTTATTCCTGAAAGCTCGCAAGCGAAATAATGTGGTTAACGTACATCCATTAATAATGAAATAAAGCAAACAACCGGTTATAATTTATGGCTGAATTATTATCGATATACAGAAATGCAGTTCAACGAACCGATTATTTCGATGTTCCTGTTATATTTCATACTAGCTTTCCGCCCGTGGCTTCGCCCGCGTTTTCAAGGAAAAACCCGTTCCCGTAGGATTTCCAGGATAAAACCTATCCTATGTCCTTTCTCGGGTATCAAAATATCTCTATACCAAATTTCATGCAAATTGATTCAGTAGTTAAGGTGTGATTGAGTAACAGACAGACAGACAGAGTTACTTTCGCATTTATAGTATTAGTATGATGATTGATTTTGTATGATTGGTAGAGGAATTGCAAACCTTTTTTTAATAAAATAAATTAATAAATGTTCTTCTTTTTAACACGCTTTTATTAACTACTATGATTACTAATCCCGATTATATTTTTTTTTATAATTAGATTTTTTTTATAAAAATAAGCAATACAAAGTCTTGTTAACATATATTTACGACTATAGAGGATAAGCGCAATATTTTTTCGAATAAAACCGTGAAAACAAGATATTAAACTTCACCCTCAATTAGCTAATTACAAACAAAATAATTTGGACTCAATACTTGAGGAACTTGCAATTTATTCGATGGAATTGTCAATAAATCCGAGCGAGTTTTCAATTCGCTTAGCGGAGATAGAGAATTTATTTCCACTCGCAAAAAATCGTGGTAAAGCTGTGGCCACATTGGTGATAACTTTATTGTAAGAAATATATTTACATTACAACAATAATCAGTAATACACAAATGCATTTTAAAATATAATTGAAATTTAATCCTACTGTGTTAACCAATATTATAAATGCGCAAGTTCTGTTTTTCTGTCTGTGTCTTCTTCACGCCTAAACTATTGGGTAAAATTTGATACAGAGATTAAATTAAATAAATGGGTGAAACCTCGGGCAGATGGCTAGTTGTAAAGCAATTATCATTTAATAATGCTATATGCAATTCACTCCTTTTTAGACAGTCGAGTATTCATTCACCTAAATATAGAATATAATATTGAATTGCATACAAATACGGTAAATAAATTCAAAATTCAGTACAAAAAATCGAGATTATTAAAGTTTTCTTTGAATCTTTGTTCGAGAAATGCATTGTTTTATTCAGAACGTTCGTTCGCGATCTACAATATTCTCTTGAATGTTCTACAATGTGGACGTACCCTAAGATTCGGTATAAGACGTTTTTATCACTTGAAGGTTTTAAGGTAATATTTTAGAGTACTTTAGTGCGGCTTCAAGAGAAAATTTTTGCTTACTAGGATGGCAAAACTTACAAGCGGAATATGTTCTTTTAATAGATTCTACATAGTACTTCAACGTTCCGGTTTATTGAAGTGAAACTTCTTTATCGGGGTTGGAAAAAAATTTAGTGTAACATTTTTCCGTTACGCGCCATCTTGTTTTTATCCCTACCACGCGTGATTAACGTATTTCTGTAAAGTTGCATATAGTAAATTATTTTTTGAAAAATAAAGACATAAAGATGTTTCACTTCTTACATGTGTACACTATAAGTACACGCACACATTTTTTCTTTCTTATATTTTTGTTAAAATGGGAAAAAATATATCTTACATTTTGAGCTAAGTTTTAACTTATCTTCGTGTTATGTTTCATCAAAATCAATACGTTTTTGTCTACGTGAACGGCAAACTTAAAAATCGTACATTTTTCAATCTTTCAGTCAGCTAGATTAATGATATAAGAAAATAATAAATAACTTGCCTGCCCCCCTAGACAAGTGGCTTTCTATTAGCGTAAAGTGCAATAGAATAGATTATGAATGTATGAGATTGATGTTTGATTACGACGACGACGACGATTGATTACGTCAATCTCATACATTCATAATCTATTCTATTGAACTTTACGCTAATAGAAAGCCACTTGTCTAGGGGGGCTGTATACAGACACAAAAAAATTGACAATCTAATATATCTATTTTTTTTTTATAATTTGATTTTGTTAACCATTACTTTTTAATATACGGCCTGGTAACGAACCACCCTAATTAAAATAAAATATTTTACCAAACGAATAAAAACAGTAAATGCCAATCAATTCCACTACATAATACCTTTACTTCTCACAGAAGTATAATAATTAAAGACAGGAGTACAAGTCAAATAAAATCGTTTAAAACACTGCGAAACAAATTTAACATTTATGGGAACTTGTAAAACGGGGCATGAAAATTTAAATGAATCTCCGTATAAATTAGATTTGAGGTCGACTCTATGTCATTTGAGATTTAAACACTTTTCTGACTTATGAAAATATAATTACTATTGAAATCCTACTAATATTATAAACAAGCGGTCCGCCCCGGCTTTTCCCGTGGTACATATTTCGCAATAAAAAGTATTCTATGTCCTTTCTCGGGTATCAAAATATCTCCATACCAAATTTCATGCAAATTGGTTCAGTAGTATAGGCGTGATTGAGTAACAGACAGACAGACAGAGTTACTTTCGCATTTATAATATTAGTATGGATTCTTTCACGTAAAGACTAATGAACCGATTACAATGAAATTTGGTAAGTAGGTAGCTGAAGAGTGAAGACCCAGAATAAGACACAAGCTACTTTTTATTCGAGATATCCCATAGGAACTGGAACTATCCAGGTTTTTCTTTGAAAAAGCGGGCGAAGCCGCGGGCGGGTATCTAGTGAGTTTGTGGGTATCCTATATATTAGTTCGTGGGTATCCTTTGGGAGATAGGTCATATCATGACATCAACTGCTTTAATGTAGAAGAAATAAGTGCGTTAAGTTTGAATGTGCATGTGTTTTTAAATTTGTCTGTCTGTAACATCGTAGCTAACAAGCGCATTTAACGGATTACGTAATACAATGATATACCTACTGTTCATTTAAAAGTAATTTGTATAATACTAGCGGTCCGCCCCGGCTTCGCCCGTGGTACATATGAAAAATAA